>JACEIK010005749.1:9859-24311 GCA_018107945.1 Datura stramonium
GAATGACGTTCATGGGTTGCCTCCCATGCAGTGCCTGATTTAACATCGTGGCACGACTATGGTCACTTTTATTCCTTCATCCAAGTGAAATGATGACCAAACTCACAATTTGCTGAACTCTCATGCAACCCAGACTATTCAACAAACTGACTACATCCACTAGGTTCTTTTTTCAGCTTAACTGTGAAGTCCTCATAGTGAGGAGGCATCCTTGCGACTCTAAACACCTCAAAAACTACCTCTTGACCATCCATCTTCATAGACATCTTTCCTACCTTTACCTGTATGACGACATCGACGGGGGGCTAAAAATCCTCTTTCCAAAATGAGGGAAACTGATGCATCAACTTCGTAATCTAGAATTATGAACTGAAAATTGAAAGGTCCCATCTTTATCAAGACGTCCTCTATTATTCCATCAGGATAGACCAAAGATCAGTTTGTAAGTTGCAGAGTCACTATGGTAGGACGTGGTTCACCTAGCCCCAAAGTTCCGAACAAGGATTCAGGCATCAAGTTGATGCTCGCACTCAAATCACATAAGGCTGAACCAACTTTCTTGTCTCCATTCACCACTGGAAGGGTGAAGCTCCCAGCTTCCTTCAGCTTTTTAGGAATCTTTTTTTGGACCCAAGAACTGCACTTTTCCGTAAGAGCCACAGTTTTAAACTCTGTTAACCGCCTCTTGTTGGCCACAATATTCTTCAAGTACTTAGCATATTTTGGAACTTCCTGCAAAAGCTCCACCAATGGAATGCTAATGAGTACCTGCTTTAACAAGTCAAGAAATTTTTTGCATGCTATATCCTCCTTCTGCTTTTGAAACCTCTATGGGAATGGTGGCGGTGATCTAGCTACTACAACTTTTGGTTGTGAGTTGCTCGACTGCCCGATCTCACTCTTGGAATTCTCAACCTGCTCAACATCAATCTTCTTTTCACTGGGGATCACCTCACCCATCTCTTTACCACAACTCAAGGAGATTGAGCTCATATTTTCTTTAGGGTTCTTCTCGGTGTTACTCGAAAGTGCCCCTAGCGGTTTGTTCGTCTGCTGCAGGGCTAGTTGCCCTATCTGCCTCTCAAGCTCATGGATGGACTTTTGCATCTCATTCACCACCTGAGTTTATTGCACCATCCATTGCTTCATTGTCTCCTCAATAGAACTGCTCAGTTTCTGGCCCTAAGGCCTTGGATAAGTATTCTATGGCCTCTGGAAATTCTGATTCCCTCCCCATGAGGGATTTGCTGCATTTTGGTACCCCTGATTATAGCCATTACCTGTAAAACATCCACCATGATTCTTTTGTCCCATGAAAAATATAGATTCAGGGTTAAGTGGACAACCTAAATATGCATGTCCTTCTCCACATGCTTCATATAATGGTGGAGGAGCCGGCACTTGATGGACCTGCTGTACTTGGCTTCCTGCTGGTTTGGTCACAAGTATACTAATAACATTCACCATCTAGCTAATGTCTGCTCTGATTGTTGCAACACCATCTACTTCATGCTTCCCTGACACCTTAGCTGTAGTGAATCTTTTGCCTGAGTTCTAATGATCCTGACTTCCCGCTGACATAAAGTTCAATAGAGCCTCAATTTCATCATAGCTTTTGGACAGAATCTGCCCTGTGCGGTAGCATCAAGTAGGATCTTTGATTCGGGCTTCAGACCCTTCATAAAGTTGTACCCAATTATCTCCTTAGACTGCATGTGGTGCGGAAAATCTCTCAAATAGCCCTTGTAATGTTCCCATGCCTAAGCTAAGGTATCACCATCTTTCTGCACAAACCCAGAGATCTTCCCTCTCAACTCATTGGTTCTTCTTGAAGAGAAAAACCTGTTGATGACTTTTTTGGAAAGAGCCTCCCATGTGGTGATGGAACCTGCTGGCATTTTGAAGCAACTCCTTAGCTTCACCAATCAGTGAGAATAGAAATAAGGTCAGCTTGACATATTCATCTGACATGTTTTGATAGTGAAAATTCTCACTCAACTCCACAAACATCATCACATGCCTGTGGGGATCCTCATGCGGCTTGCCCTGATATAGGTAAGTGTTTTGTACCAACCGCATGGTCCCTTCCTTCAGCTCAAAGTTCCTAGTGACAGCCGGCTTGATGATCGCTTTAGAAGCATTCTCCAAGTTCAGCCTAGAAAAGTTCAATACTGGAACTCTCTCTTGGTTGTTGCCCTGCGCCTGCTTATTGTTCTCCATGATTAACCTTCATAAGGTTCTCTCAATTTCAAAATCAAGAGAAGCCAAAAGTGATTCTTGACTTCTTATACATGGCATACACTGAGCACACAACCCTATAAACTTCACAAAAACAAAGAAACAAACGTAAGATATAGAATAGCGGAATAAAATCCTAACCTACAAACAATCAAACTATATTTAAGTCCCCAACAACAGCGCCAAAAACATGATGTCTCCCAAGCACACACAAGTGCACATGTTCGTCAAGTAAGATCAAACTAGAAGCCCCGATTATTGTACCCAAAGAGACTTGTCAGTTTAATTGTTCAAGATTATTTCTTATTTCGCTATTCTATCAAATAATCAAAATGGGGAATGGTTTAGAAAATTAAACTACTAAATATTTAAATATAAAAATAACTAAAAATAGTTGCAAATTTGGTTTTACTTCGATGATGATGAAAATCTAGGGAAATGGCACTTTTCCATTTTAGGTTGAGTTTTCAAGACGTGATTACACTAGAACGATTCTTCCTATGATTGCTAGTTACAAGTTACTATCCCATTTCTTGCCACTCTCCCTTCCATCCAAGAATTATTTCATGAATCCCAACGCCTATATCTCTATGGTCACAAGAGAAACATGAAACGACTATTATGCCTACTTGTATTTCAACTAAACAGTGTTGAAGGGTATATTCCTATTCTTAACAAAAACTTCTATCCTCTCACCAATGGGTTCAAGGGTCTTTGAATTCCTGTTTTGTATTTACCTTTAACCCTTTTGATTCCCTTACCCAAGTTCAATCAAAAGCCAACAGATTTACTTATAAGGTGATCAGCCTCATAAATAAGCAAACAACCATTAAAGAAGAATAGAATCTAGATTAAATCAGTCTTTCAAACAATAAACCATCCATCGTGGATAAAACCCTAGAGTATGAGTTTAGGCACTCATAAACAAGTGGAAAAACAAATAATTAATCATCATCACTCAAAAGTAAAACAATTAAGAAGAGAAGAAACTGAATGTAGAACTAGTCTTCATTCAAAATGGCTTACAAGCCTCTATAAATGAAATACGAAATGTAAAAGTGATCAAAAGATGCCTAACAAAAGACCTAGAGGCTATATTTATAGTTAAGCCTTCAAATGACGCTTCTTCCCTCCAATACTTAGCTTAGAAATCAACAATTTCAGCTCAGGAATGGGTCTGGAACGCTGGCCCACCTATCTCACCACAGAATTTGTCAAATTTCCTTAGAAGAATAGCTCCGGGATGGCTCTGGTACACAGCCCCACCTATATCCCCAAGTTGGGCTCAATCTTTCTTTGAAGTTTGGCTCTGGGTGCACCGTACCATCCATCTCACCAAGAAGTTAGTCAAATTTCCACTCTTCTATATCATCTGGGTGCCCCGCGCCACCTATCTCCCCAATGTGTTAGTCAAATTTCTTTGCTCTAGAACCCACTTGGAGCGCTGCTCCCTCCATAGCACCAGAATGTTGTGAAATTTCTCTAAGTCTAGAATGCTTTTGGGGCTCTGCACCTCTCATCTCACCAAAGTTTTGTGTCACAAATCGAACGTAAACCCGGGTGATAACACATGACAAGGAACCCCGAGAGGCCCTAAGTCGACCCATGGCATAAGCATAAATCTAACTTCAATAATTATAAGTGGAAGGCTAAACAAGGCATAGAAAAAACGTAAGCATAATCATGAAATTTCATAACAAATGGAATCACTTAGACATACACAAGCTGAGTACTACACACTGTCTGCAAGCCTTTACTACATACGATGGGCTGATGGGAAAACACCCCAACTAACCCGGACAAGTACAAAAACATAAAATAGTATGAATGTCTATCAAATGTCCCTCTGAACATGAGAACTCACCAATAAGATAAAAGTACACTCTAAGATGATCTAGATATGAGGATGAGCCTGAGAACCAAAACTTGTATTATAAGACGATACAATATAGAAGGTATGCGGTCAGTACATGGAATGCACCGAGTATGCAAGGTAAGTAAAGAGGACATTTAAAATAAGTAAAATCTCATAAAACATCATAAGAGTAGGACATCATGCTCATATGATAAATATTGTAACATAACATATCAAAAGGCTCAAGGTTTTCAAAGCATTCGTAATATAATCGTAATTATGATCATAAAGGGAAAAGACAAAATGAACATTTATTGGGCCAACGTACGGAATCATAAACATGTATAACTCGTGAGGAATAGTGGGAGATGTTTCATGATACAGGACCCAGCTCCCAGGTTCAACCCTGCTCGTAGTCGATTGTCAGAGTTAAGCCCTACTTGGTTGGTGATTCCTCATCCTTCGAGGGCTAGACTTTCAATTCCTTATGTATTTTCAGTTCAGTATTGTTGAGTTAGTTGGGGTCTTGTCCCATTAACTCGTCCAGATTAGAGGCTTTTCAGAGTTATGTATATGTTAGCTTCAAATGCTTTTTCTGATGTTATGTTGAGTTAGACTTCCACTGAGTTATGTTGATGATTTCTTCAATTTATCAAATGATTTAGATGTATGCTTATGCAATGGGTCGACTTGGGGTCTCTCAGTGTCCCTTGTCCCGTGTCTACGATTCGAGCCTCTGTTCGGATCGTGACATATACTTTGATATCAGGGTCATTTACATGTTTCGGATGTCGATGATCTGAGAGAGAGGAAGTTGCATTAGGCTCACGGATTACATTATTCTATTCGCCTAAGTTCCACCAAGATGTACCATGACCCATGAGAATTCTATTGGTGGAATAGCATGATGAAGGACAATGCAGTTTGTGGCTAAGTGTTCGAATTGTCAATAAGTGAAAGTGGAGCATTAAAGACTGGAAAGAGTTCTATAAGACATCAGTATCCCTACTTTGAAGTGGAAAGAGATCAATATGGATTTCATCACGGGGTTACCTCGCGCACGTTGACAGTATTACTCTATTTGGGTGGTCATAGATAGATTGACAAAAGCAACACTTTTTTACCAATTAAAACTACCAACTCAATGGAGGATTATGCTAAATTGTACACTCGAGAGTTATTTCGGTTGCATGGAGTCCCCTTATCCATCATTTTAGAAAGAGGTACTCAATTCACCTTGTAGCTTTGGAGATCATTTTAGAAGGGACTTGGTACTTAGGTCAAGTTTAGCATAGCTTTTCACCCACAGATAGATGGTCAGACTGAGCAGACCATTCTGATTCTTAAGGATATGTTGAGAGCATGTGTTATTGACTTCAAAGGTATTTGGGATGATCATTTACCTCTTATCGAGTTTGCTCACAATAATAGCTACTATTCTAGTATCTAGATGGCTCCATTTGAGGCTCTTTATGGGTAGATATTTAGATCGCCTATTGGTTGATTTGAGGTAGGTGAAGCAACATTGATAGGGCCAGAACCAGTTCATGAGGCTATGGAGAAAGTTTTGCTTATAAGGAAAAGGCTAAAAATAGCTCAGAGTCATCAAAAGTCCTATGCTGATGTGAGGAGGAGAAAACTGGAGTTTGCAGTTGATGATTGGGTGTTTTTGAAGGTATCTCTCATAAAGGGAGTGATGAGGGTTGGAAAGAAAGAGAAGCTTAGTCTCTGATATGTTGGTCCCTAAAGGATTGTGAGATGTGTTGGCAAGGTGGCCTATGAATTGGAGTTACCAACGGAGTTGGCTTCGGTGCATCCAGTTTTTCATGTATCATGGTTAAAGAACTAATTGGTGATCCAACCTTGGTTGTTCCAGTGGAGAGCATAGGTGTGAAGGATAACCTTAGTTATGAGGAGGTACCAGTTGAGATCCTTGATCGCCAAGTTCGGAAGTTGAGGAACAAAGAAATAGATTCCATAAAGGTTCTGTGGAGAAATCAATTTGTTGAGTGAGCTATATGGGAAGCCGAAGCAGATACGATGGCTAAACACCCACAACTTTTCCTAACCTACTTAGTTCCAGCATGAGGTATCAGTTTCGTCTCTAATACTCTATTTAGTTTCATGATTATTTCATGTCCCTCAATTCATTTCATGTTAATACATGTATATATGATTCATGAATTAAGTTCAGTCATGTATATCAGTTCGGAGTCAGTCACTCCGTCAGTTTTCAGCTTCAGATATTCAGTATTTGGAAATTGCAGTTCCTTTTCCCCAGTTATTCAATATGTTTACTGACATTCAAGGATGAATTTTTCCAAGGGGAAGATATTATAATACCCATAAATCCCCTAAGATCAGACCCGTGGGTTTAATTTGAGAAAGAAGGAAATTTCACACCAAGTTATAGAATGAGTCATCCAGTAACTCATGGTGTCACCTAACGGGTCACTTGGCGGCCAATTGAGAATGTGTTGTTCTCGGGAAGTGGAAACAGAAGGGATAAAGTGTTGTTGTCACTCCAATGACTCGTGGTCTGACCCATCAGGTGGTAAATGGATGATTGGGTAGTGCTGGCAATGGATGGAGGGACGAGTCGTGGTGCCACTTCACGACTTGTCAGGTTGATCGTTGGTTGGATAGTGTGACACTTGTAGTGGTGTCAACGAAAGGAAAGTAACAACTCATCTTCCCTGTTAAAGAATCATCATGTCAATCGTCAGTTGAAGCAATTCAGTAAAACAAGATTTTTCCAGTGATGAGGACGAGTTGGACGATGAGTCATCCAGTTGTGTAACGACTCGTCCAGTCCCTTGTTGGGACTGGCAGTGATTGTTTTCCTGCGAATTTAGTAAGGGTGTTTTCATAATTCCTAAGCTCCTAAGACCTAAAAGAAGTGTATTAAGGGAGTTTAACCTATTCTAATTCATTCAGCTCCCATGCATGCAAGTTTAGAGGGTTCCATTGAAGATCAAGCCTAGAATTCTCCAATTCTCCTCCAAATCTCTTGGGCTTTCAATGTCAAGTTGAAAATCAGTTTACCCAGGTATATAGGGCAATGAATGAGAGTTTCCTTTCACTCTAATGCTCAAATTTCTCCTCAAGTTCATGAATTCAAGTGTATGATCCTATGGGGTTTGACCCAACTTTATGAAATTCTCTATGGTTTATATATGAGTCAATTCCCTTCATGTTTCGAAGCATGTTTTAAGATTCATGAGAAGATTTTAATATGAATTGATTATAAATTCATGTTTTCAAGTTTTATAAGATTATGCCCAATTATGCAAGTTCATGAAAAAGTTAGTCTATGATAGATGATTTCAAGTATGATGAAGTATCTAGCATGTATGTATATTTACAAATTACCCATATATGAATCTATAATTTTGACTAGTGAAGTCTATTTCAAGTATGCATGATCTTCAGAATTTGGGTAATCCCACTCGGATTTAGCATGTTTTCATGATTCAGTTCAGTTCCATAAATCATCATACCATGTGGTCGTGGAGTCTATGCTCCCATTTTCAGCTTATGGTATATTTGGAGCCAGGACTACCCGTATTCAGATTTCAGACTATGCATGTGATGTGCTGTGAGTTTACAACATTTTTAATGCTTAAAACTGAGAAACTAGCATGGACATAGGTGTATTTATATGGATATGTGATATGCTGTGAGTTTACAACACTTTTGATGCTAAAAACTAAGAAAATAACATTGACTTTAGTATGTTTGTAAGGATATGAGGATCTTTTACTATCATTTCTGGAAAAATAAGTGTTGGACCAAAAATGTGCAAAAGAAGCCTAAAAATACAGAAAATCAGCCAAAGTACAAGTCTCAGTGCGAGTCGTACCTTAATTGTACGAGCTGTACTGAGAATCGCAACAAAAGTCAGAAGGTTGGATTGAGGGGAAGGCATCGTACGACTCTCAGCATGAGCCATACAAAGATAGTACGAGCCGTAACTGGAGTCGTGGAATTGTTCAGAGAAAATTGCACAAAGGCAGTCTCTTAGTACGGATGGACTCACGAATCGTAACATCAATATACGACCCGTACCATGAGTCGTGCTGAACTTCAAAAGATTCTTCAATACATGGCAGAACTTAAGACACTACAAACAGTACGATTCGTAGGAGAAAGGTACGAGTCATACCACAATACACGTGGAAAATTTCAGAAGATGTCATAGTTCTCAGGGCCAAACCACGGATGCATTGTATGACTCGTAGAACTATGGTACAAGTCGTACCAGCCTGCCGACACTTAGAAAAATCTGTAGCAGACAGGGACATATGAGAAGCAGGTACGACCCGTACAATCCTTCTACGGGTCGTAGGTCAAGTCGTAACTCCGTCGACGCCAGATATGGAAAATTCCATATTAGCTTATGAAAAGGTTTCTAATGCCTGTATAAATAGATTTTATGTTTTATTTTAGTTAGAGAACATAGAAATGATGTAGTAGACGTGTGGAGAATATTATTTGTGAATTTTTATCAAGTTTTGAGGAGCAATTCTTTGGATCAAATTCTTAAATTCGATTGTTCTTAAGATTGTTCTTTGATATTCAAATATGGTTTTCTTCCAATTGTTGCTGTAAGTATTTAATTATGTGTTTGTCTGTGAATGCAAATTGTAATCTTACAATCATGAGAGGCTAAAACCTCCACAACTAGGGTTGTGGGAACCATGGTGGATTAACAAAATAGGGTTACACAAAAGTGACTCAAAACCAATGCTAAACACTTGTATTGTATTCTCTTTTTGTTTAAACATTTCTTAACGGTGTACAACATTAGGACTTACTCGAATTCTTTACTTGCTTGAACCTAGAGAAGTAGAGATTAGGAAAAGAGAATTACAATAAAGCCTTGGTCTTTATGATCATTGTATTAACTTGACCTTTGGTCGCAGGATAGTTAAATTTGAAACATATTGATAACGGTTAGTTTGAAATCGCTCATGAGACCTAACTCGGTAATTGAGTAAAGTCATCCAATAGGGACGAACCAGTCGTTTGGATGAATCCTAGTTATCAGTTCTACAAGTAACCATTGAGATTGATCACATGTGTATACTCAAAGTAGTTATGAACCCATGGAGAACACTTACCCTAGTTGTTTGCAAATCTTGATTTAAATCACGAATATAATATTGTTTTAATATTGTTATCTTTAAAACCCCCTAATTTGGAGATAACTCACCAACAAGTTCAATTATCAACATTAATCTAAATCTTACCCTATTCCCTGTGGGTTCAACCCCAACCTCTTAGTTGGTTTCTTTATTAACAATGACCTCTTCATACTTTTTCAGGAAGTGTTAGTTTGAGCGTTATTAAAAAGTGGAACTATTGCCGGGGAATATGGCTAAGATTATATTAATTACTTGTATTTGACTTTTAGTTGTTATTTCCCGAATTACGTTTCCTTTTTTTTGTTTTTGGATATGCACAAGTCATCTCTTGGTGAATGCTAAGTACTTGTCAGAGTGGAAACCCTCTGATTCTGTTGGATCTCGAAATCGAAAGAACACTATGAAAGATGGAGAACCAAGAGTAGAGAGATACCCATATTACTGAAGAAGCTAGGGAAGCCGAGCTAGCTCAGCAAGCTGCACTTCAAGATGCATAGAATGCTCGAGATGAGGTTGTTAATGTTGGTTGACATGGAAGGGGAAATAGAGGTCAAAGATATGCCCCTTAGTTCTTTGATGAAGATGACCCAAACATTGGTAAAGTCAGGTCAACCAGAGCTATTGTACCACCACCATTGCCTGCTGGGCCGAAATTTGATATTACTAGCACTATGATCCAGCTATTTGACATGAAAGGGGTGTTTAGTAGTCATTCAGCTGATGATGCCAACCTGCACCTGATGAACTTTGTTGGAATATGAAAGGCGTACAGGTTGCCCGGAGTCAGCCAGGATACTATTAGGCTAAGACTCTTCCTCATTTCTCTTTCTGGGGAAGACACATTATGGTTATCGAAGTTGCCCAACGACTCCATTACCAACTAGAGGGAGCTCAAGCAAACTTTCCTAGAGAGATTTTTTCCATCCTCTAGATGCTACAACTTAAGGATGAGATCTATAATTTCTGAAAACTGAAGACTGAGGCGATTCATGAAACCTGGTTGAGGTTCAAGAAGAAGTTGACCAAGTTCCCTAACCACAAAATTCCTGATGACAGTCTGTTCGAGATTTTCTATAGATAATTGAATAATAGTACAAAAGTAGTAGCAGAAACAATGGTGGGAGGAGCACTGATGAGCCACACCTGGGAGAAAGCTTCCACAATTCTAAACAGAGTAACTAAGACAAACATAGCATGACACACCCGGGAAGCAGAAGTAGCGGCTGGTACATATGTTGTTGGTTTGACTGCAGACCAATGAAGGAAGAAGGAAGACCGTGACCAGGATTGACTCATATGCACACATCATTGGACTTGCTTACTAAGAACATCATGGGATCTAGATCCATAAAGGTTAACATAGTGGGGAGACAGGGACAGGATCCAGGGCCGGACCACTCAAATTCCGAGGAGGAGGCAAACTTCTTGGACAACCAGGTGGCAGGTTTCCGAACCAACGCCCAAGGGTCTAGACAAGACACTTGGCACCAAGGTTCTAGAAACTAAGGTCTGAACCAATATACAGAAAATTAAAATCGGAATGGGTACATAGATAGAAGCTGAGGTCACGAGCGTGAGGGAGATTGGAGAAGGAATGACTATTACTGCAACGATCGAGCTGGATTATAAGTGCCTCCTAATGCACATAAGGAGGAGGCTGGATAGTTGAAGCTAGAGAGCATGATGGCTGAGATGGTAAAGAAGGTGAGATCCATAGATAATCAACTGAAAGACATTTGTATTGATATATCGAGTATGGGTTAGAGAGTGGAGTCACATTCTACGGCTATCAAGCAGATCGAACAACATCTAGGCCAACTGTCAGCGTCTATGAACCCTAGGCAAAAGGGTACACTACCTAGAAACACAGTCTAGAATCCAAAGAATGATGAGTCACTACATGACTGTGATGACTAGGAGTGGAAAGACCACGGTTGACCTCTCTCTGCCCGTTGTAGTTGAAAGGAAGAAAGAAAGCGTGATTGACAATGAAGAAGATGTTGCTAAGAAGGAGCATAATATGGATGCTGAGTCGATTGAGGCTCCAAATGTTAAAAACATGCCTGAAGCTAAACAAGGAAAAAAGCAAGGAGCTATGCAAATTTACAAGGCTATTCCATGACCACTGCCACCGTTCCCTCAAAAAATGAAGAAAAAGGCGGAGAATGGTAAGTTTTATAAATTCTTGTCAATGCTCAAATAGTTATCTTTAAACATACCATTGGTTAAGGCATTAGAATAGTTACTTAGATATGCCAAGTTTATGAAGGACCTTGTGACTAAGAAAAGGTTTGTAATCTATGAGCCTATGGATAATGTGCATCATTGTAGTGTTATAGCCTCACCGGTCCTTGCCCAAAATAAGGAAGATCCAAGTGCCTTCACTATTCCATGCACAATTGGCGATGTTGAGTTTGTAGGGGCACTTTGTGATTTAGGAGCAAGCATCAATCTGATGATGTTGGTTGTGTTTAAGTAGATGGTCTTGGGAGCCCCCAAACCGACTACCATGCCACTACTGATGGCCGACAGAACTATGAAGAAACCTGTGGAGATCCTATTCGATGTGCTTATTAAAGTTGATAGATTCATATTCCCATCGAACTTCATGATCCTTGATTGCGAGGTTGATTTTGAGGTCCCCATCATTTTGGGGCGACTATTCCTTGCCACTGGGAGAGCCTTAGTAGATGTGGAGGCTGGCCAGTTGAAGTTCAAACTCAACAAAGAAGAGGTCACCTTCAACTTCTGTTGATCAATGAAGCAACCGAAGGAATACAGAGTTGTCTCAGCAATAGAGGATGAATATGAGTTCCTTGACAAACTTTGAGTAGTCAAGAGACTTGCATCATGCCACTATGTTAAATCAGGTGCTTCTTGGGAGGCAACCAAGTGGTGGTTTGGTGAACTTAGAGTAACCAAATAACTTGTGTCGTGCCGCAACATTAAATCAAGTGCTTCTTGGGAGGAAACCCAAGTTAATTAACTTATGTGTGTTTAGTGTGCAAGGGAAACAAAAATAGGTGGCAGGAAAATTGCTGAATAGGTAGGTGCTACGGGTCTCAGTACGACTCGTGAGAGGGTTTTACAAGTCGTAGCACGAGTCATAGTGAGAGTCAGAGATATATTTCAGTGTATGAGTTCAGGGTACGGTTGGTCCAACAAGTCATAACCTCATTTTATGAGTCATACTACCCACTGTGGATATGAACTACACAAGGCATGGATCACAATGGAAGAAAGACCTACGAGTCATAGTACGAATCGTACACCCATAGTTCGAGTCATAAGATGTGCTCGTATGTCCACAATTAAGTTTCTCAATCTCTCTGTTACAGGTCTAAGGGGTGAGTCATAAGGCCTTTTTACGACGCATGGTACGAGTCGTGACGGGTCAAAAATTTTAAAATTTACACAACTCAGCCCAGATTTTTAAAAACTGCCCTATAACCTATTTAAACTCGAAACCAGTTGTACCCTCCTCCCATTCTTTCAAAACTAAAGTCACGACAATAAACTCACGCCTATAACTCAACATCAAAAATCAATTGAACAAGTTCTTGCTCAGACTACACCGGGCTTTCCAATCTAAACCCTAGTTCTGATTAACAGTCGACATTGTCAGCACTCAAGTCAGTGTATTTCTTTGAATTTGATAGATATGCTTGTGTGCTTGATGCAAACCTGCTAAATCCCTGAGAGTCCTCTCAATTCTTGAAAATATGAAATAGGACAATGGCCAGGGATGTAAACAAGCTGTGTACGACTAGGTAGGGGATTGAACTTGCAAAAATTGTGAATTGAACTACTAAAAATTAAAGTTACAGGTCGTGATTAAAAAGGGGAGGGATGGGTAATTATAAAACAAGTTAAATGAATGCCTGGACTTGGGTAATTCTGCGTAACCAACTCTAGTTGAAACCTCCTGCAAACTGAACCAAAAATAAGGAAGGCACAGACCTCAAAAGCCTTCCTATGACTCGTGGTTTCATACTACAACTCGTAGGATGGCTCGTTGGGACTGTCCCAAGCCAAATTTGTAACAATCACGAGGTAAAAATCCTAGTATGGCTCGTGGTTTACTGCTACGCATCGTACCTGACAGTCATATCAAGAATGTGAACAAGGTCAAGTCCACAAGTGACAGTATGATCCATCCTACGACATGTGGCAATGACTTACTGATCGTACCATGAGTCGTGGAAAAATAAAAAATAATAGTTTTAAAGGGGAATCCCCATATGACTCGTGGTATGAACCGTACCTTCATGATACAAGTCGTACATCAGAGGCGTAACTTTGACTTGAGATATTATGGGTCTCAGTACGAATTGTACCTGCAAGATACGACCCGTAGTGTTGACCTTTGATAAATTATAGAAGAATTTTTCGTGCTTTCTTTTTCTAAAATTTGGAAGTCTAACCCTTTTTCTCCACAGGTACAATGATGATGAAACGTAAATGTCACGCCCATAATTGGGGGGAGGGCACGACTAGCTCCCCATACCAGACTAACTGGGAAGCCGGCTATATGACATCTGTAATTGTAATACTTAAGCCGTCCAGGCCACCTGTCACAATCAACTGGAGCACAAACTGGACCCATAATGTCTAAACAATACAGGGTAAACAACTGAAATGCAAACAAGGCTATGAGTATTCCAAATTAAACAACAAAAAGCCGACAAGGCCACAAACTAAATATCATTGTACACACTAAGTCCACAAAGCCACTAAAGAGTAAACTAACTGATAGACGGAACAGGGCTCCGACCTACCCATAACTACATCTAGAAACTCTAACTGAAACAAAACCAGTCTTAGCTCCAGAAAAAAAGGAGCATACCAACACATCCGCTAATCTTACGAACTGCTACTACAACTGGCAATCCCGACCTCTACCTGCACCTGCAGCACGAACGCAGGTCCCCAGGGGAAGGGACGTCAGTATAAATTAAATGTACTGGTATGTAAGGCAGAAAACTGTAAACATGTAAGATAGCAATAATAGTTGAGCCAGAAATAAGGAATAGTAACAACCTGGAATCTTGGAAACCGAAACCTGATAATAAGTCAATACTGAAGTGCAAATGCAACCAAGTAATGCACAAGAAAAACTATAACAGTAATGTTGGCGGCCAACCGACCATAAAAACCATATGGTTGATAGCCTCAAATCTCCGTTGTTAATTCTTTTTCTCATTCACTACCT
>JACEIK010005749.1:42840-76091 GCA_018107945.1 Datura stramonium
GTTTTACCCCGTAGTCCAGTCCCTGTGGGTTCGACATTTCGGTTCTTAAAAAGGGCCACTATATTACTTGTACAACCCGTACACTTGCGGGCTCATCACGTACCATAGCAAACGTATTAAAATATAGAAGGTTTTCCATAGGTCAAGTGTCGTGATACAGGTAGAAACCACAAGTCATGAGACCTATCTAATACCTGTACAAAGGAACCATGGAAAAGACCAGAAAAAGAGAAGACTGGCAGAACTCAAGGTACGAAAAGGTGTCATGGATCGTGGAACTAAGGTATGGGTCATACCAAGCCATCCGTGGAAGTTAACAGAGGATTCCAAGAAGTGAAATTTCAATCCAAGGGAAGATTGTACGACTCGTAGGTTCTTGGTACGAGTCATACCAGAAGTTAACACTTAGCCAGATTCAGCAGAAGCCAACCAATGTACGAGTCAAGGTACAACCCGTACAATCCCGTTATGGGTCGTATGTGAAGGCGGCGACAATTTTTTGTAGTTTCCAATTATTTGTATAAATACGTTTTAGGTTATTTTCAGTAGAGAGGAGATCAGAGAGTCAATCATTGAGTTTTATTCCATTGAGAGATAAGTTGTTAATTTTTAATTCAAGTCTTAGACGTTTTCTTTCTTTGGTTCCATGTTCTTGAATTATTCAACATCAATTCTTTCAATAATCAAGAAGGTTTTTTTTTCAATCATCTTTGTAAGTATTTAATTATGTGTTTGTCTATGAATCCTAATAACGATCTTACAATCATGAGAGGCTAAAACCTCCACAATTAGGGTTGTGAGAATTATGGTGAAGTAACAAACCAGGGTTACACAAAGTGATTCTAAACCAATGCTAAGCACTTATATTGTATTTTCTTCATCTTTAATGTTTCTTAACAAAGATTGGACCTAGAGATGTATACATTAGGTAAAGAGAATTATAACAAAGCCTTGATCTTTATGGGTCATTGTATAACTTGAGTTACAGTTGTAGGATAGTTAATTTGGAACAAATTGATAACAATTGAATTGAAATTGCTCATGAGACCTAACCCAGTGATTGAGTATGTCATCCAATAGGGACGAACCAGTCGTTTGGATGAACCCTAGTTATCAGTTCTACAAGTAAGCATTGGGATAGATCACGAGTGTAAATTTGAAGTCGTTATGAATCCATGGGGAACACTTACCCTAGTTAATTGTAAATCTAGATAGACAACAACCAATTTTCAATCTTAGTTCACAATTGTTCTNCTTTTTTGGAGATAACATACCTAAAAGCTTAAATACCTGCATTAGTCTATGTCTTGACCATATTCCTTGTAGGATCGACCCCAACCTTTGTTTGGTCCTTTATTGACAACGTCAACTTCATACTTTGTCAGGAGTGTGAGTTTGAGCATTATCAAAAAAGTGGTGTCGTTGCCGTGGAATACGACTTAATATTAGATTAATTGCTTGTGTTTAACTTTTAGTTGTTATTTCCTCATTCACATTTTCTTTTTGTTATTGACAAACACAGGTTGTCTCTTGGTGAATGCCAAGTACTCTACAAAGCGGAAACCCCTTGATTCCTATCACAACCTGAACGTAGACCCGGATTGCAACATGGGACAAGGAGTCCCAAAAGACTCTAAGTCGACCCACGGCATGAATATACATCTATCTCAATCTAGTAAAGCAGAATACTCAACATGATAATATAGCGGAAGCATAATCATAAAATAACATGGAAAGAGAAACACATTTCATATATGACAGCCGAATACTATACATAGTCTGAAAGCCTCTAACATATTTGATGGGTTGATGGGAGAACACCCCCAACTAACCCGACAAGTATAGAAAATTGAACATAAAGGGATAACCACTATCAATTGGTCCTCGGGGAATGAGGATTCACCAATGAGATGGATGCTTACTTCGGGATTGAGCTAATGGCGATGCTGGGTCTGAAGATTGGAGCTTGTATCATGAAATGCTACAGCATAGAGTATGTGGTCAGAACGTGAAATGTACCGAGTATGCACGGTAAGTAAAACAGAAATTTTAAATGCATAAAAGATCATAAGAGTAGGACAACATTCTCATATCATAAATATCATAATGTAACATACGACTCAAGGTTTTCAAAACATTTGTAAATTTACCATAATCATAACCATAAGAGAAAAACTTCATTAAGCAGGACTTGAGCCAAAATCATAAGAACATAACCATGCATAAATCATGAGGAACAATGGGAGGACTCGTCATATCCGACACTATCATGGTAGTGCTTATGCGATGCCCCAACCATCTCACTTAAGTGGGCAGAGTCGTCTCAGGCTTGCCAGGAAAGGGACGTGCATTATGTGATATCAAGAAAGAGGGGATCCATAACATGGTAATGTATCAACATGAACCTACGGTGACACATAGTTATGAGACACTGGAATAGTCCTTTGAATGTCGGGCCACTCGGTGCTAGACACTGCTCCCAAAAACATGCACATTAGGCTCGTATGTAATTCATAAACGACATTCATGAGATTCATGGCCAAATAAACATTAACATCGTTGATCCCCATCTACATACATGTTTAGCCATGAAATAAGGGCCCATAAATCGGCCAAAGTCATAAATTGATCAATCATGAAATCTATATCATAAATCATAAATCATACTTAAACATGCGGACATTTCCTAATACTTTAACATGCTTGAAAAATACTCAATTCACTTGAAAACATGTTTAAAAACATAGGTAACTTGACAACATGCTTTTCATTATTAATACATCATCATACATGAACATTCTTCATAAATCTCAACTTTCATAAACTTCTCATATTTCGGCAGTTTAATTTATAAAGCTTGAAACATGATTTTTATTAAAAACAATGTAAAACTTGCCCATGATTCATAATTCAACAGTAGAAAGACATTAAAATCATACCCATATGGAGAATTAGAAATTTAAAGCATTGGGTTAAAACCCCATAGAATCAACATAGGAATTTCTATGATTTAAACAGAAATTGGGCATGGGTGTCAACGGATTCCCCCATTCATAACCCTACATACCTGGGGAAGATCAGATTTTACCACTCCTTAAAAGCCTAATGAAGGACTGAAGGAAAACTTGAAGAATCCTAACTTGATCACCTCCTAAACCCCTTCAATATGCATGCATGGATATGAATGAGATTAGGATGGATTTTTCCCCTCATAAAACACTGCATTTCAATCCTTAAACGACGTAGTTTAGGACCCTAGGACTTAGAAATAACAAAAATACCCTTAATGAATTTTCTAAAAATTCTGCACTCGCAGTGACAATGACTGATCCAATGGGTCGTGCCTGGATACTCGAGTCGTTGTATCCATCCGTTGCATCCACTGCCCAAACTTCACTTCTCATATTCAATCCCACGAATCAACTGGACGAGTCGTTACATCAAACGATGGTCCATTATATCCTCCGTTGTTTCCCCCTGACGACCTGCACCTAGGCCTTCCCAAGGGCCACACAACAACTCGTGACTCCTTCCAATGAGTCATGGTTTCCATCCATCACTTCGACTGGAAACTTTTCTGCTCTTTCCCATGGTTGCTCACCACAATCCGTTACTGCTCACAACGGGTCATCCTATGACCTGTTACTTCCTAATAGGCTAAGGACCAGTCTCATCATGACCACAAGTCATGACTCATGACATCAAACTATAGTTCGTTACATGACCCGTTACTACCAACTGCAACCCGGCTTTACCTCACCACGGACACTTCCTACGGGTCATTGGTGGAACAAACGATTCGTTACATGGCCCGTTATGTGGTATTTTCTAGATTTCTTCCAACTTTCATTTTTAAATCTCGGGTCTAGTCTTAGGCACTTCCTAGGTATTACAATATCTCCCCTTGGGAACATTCATCCTCGAATGTGGAAAAACATACAGAAAACAGAGAAATGCAATCATCATACTCAAATATTGATTCTTCGTGCTAACAACTGATGGAATAACTATCTCCGGTTCAAACTACATGGCTGAACTGAATTCATGAATCATATACACATCCACATACATGAAAGAAACTGGGGCACATAAACTGAACATGAAAACAAAATAGAGTACTAGGACGAAACTGATACCTCAAACTGAAAATGTGGCGGAAGTGAATAGGTGTGGGTATCTAGCCATCATCTCCTCTTTGGCTTCCCTCGTAGAACCTTCAACATGTTGATTCCTCCATAATACTTTGACTAAAGCTACTTTCTTGTTCCTTAGCCTCCGAACCTGATGATCCAATATTTCCACCGGAATCTCTTCATAGCTAAGGTTGTCTCTCACACCGGCACTGTCCACTGGGAAAACTAGAGCTATGTCACACAAACACATCTATAAGAGTGATACATGCAAAACAGGATGTACGAAAGCTAATTCTGAGGGCAACTCCAATTCATGTGCCACCTTGCCAACCCGTTTCACAATCCGGTAGGGCCAACTAACGAGGGATGAGTTTTCCTTTCTTCCAAAACCGCATCACTCCCTTCATGGGAGACACCTTCAAAAACACCCAAATCATCCACTTCGAGCTCGAGTTCTCTCCTTCTCACATCGGCATAGGACTTTTGCCGACTTTGAGCTGTTTTCAACCTGTCCTGTATCAGCTGAACCTTCTCCATAGCCTCATGGACTGAGTCTGGTCCTATCATTGCAGCTTCACCAAGTTCAAACCAACCAATAGGCGACCTACATCTCCGCTAATAGAGAGCATTAAACGGAGCCATCTGAATGTTGGAATTGTAGCTGTTATTGTATGCAAACTCGATAAGAGGAAAACAATCATCCGAACTACCCTTGAAGTCAATGACACATGCTCTCAACATGTCCTCGAGACCGTCCTCTCCGCTTGACCATCCGTTTGCGGGTGAAATGTTATGCTGAGCTTAACCTGAGTACCAAGTCCTTTTTGAAACAACCTCCAAAACTATGAGGTAAATTGGGTACCTCTGTCTGATATGATGACAAGGGTACTCCATGCAACTGAACTAGCTCTCGAATGTATAGTTTGGAAAAATCCTCACCTGAATCCGTGGTTTTGATCGGTAGAAAATGAGAAGCTTCGGTCAACCTGTCTACAATAACCCAAATGGAGTCATATTGCCGACGAGTTCGAGTAAAACCTTTTATGATGTCCATATTGATTTCTTCCCACTTCCAAGTAGGAATGCTAATACCTTAGAGCATACCTCCAGGTATTTTGTGCTCAACCTTTACTTGCTAACAGTTTGGGCACTTAGCTACAAACTCCGGGATGTCCTTCTTCATGCCATTTCACCAATAGACTTCCCGTAAGTCACGGTACATCTTGGTGGCACCTGGATGGATTGAATACCTGGATCCATAATCCTCATGCAACATCCGGTTCCTCAAATCACCAACATCTAAAACACATAAGCGACCCTGGTATCAAACCACACCATCTCCCCTTTTGGAGAAGACCTCTACCTTCTGATTTTGAACGGCTTGCTTTAAATTTACCAAAATAGGGTCCTCATCTTGTCTAGATTTTACATCAATCACCAAGGACGATTCTAATCCGTTCTGAACAATAACACCGCCATTAGTCGAGTCAACCAACCGAACTCCTAACCTTGCAAGTCAATACATATCCTTCACCACCTACTTCCTCCCCTCATCCACATGGGACACACTCTCCATAGAGAGTCTACTAAGTCTGTTTTCTACTATGTTGGCCTTACCCGAATGGTAAAGGACACCTATATCATAGTCTTTGAGTAGCTCTAGCTACCTCCTTTTCTAGAGATTGATATCCTTCTGAGTAAACACATATTACAGACTCTTATGATCCGTAAACAAATCCATGTGGACTCCATACAAATAATGTCTCCATATCTTTAAGGAAAACACCACCACAGTCAATTCAAGATCATGGGTTGGGTAATTCTTCTCATGAACTTTCAGTTGTCTGGAGGCATATGCTATAACTTTTCCATGATGCATCAATAAAAACCCAAGTCCAATCCTTGAAGCATCACAATACACCACAAACCCATCGGTACCCTCGGGTAGGGTCAATACCGGTGTTGAGGTGGGTCGAGTCTTCAACTCTTGGAAGCTCTTCTCACAAGCCTCCCTCCATTGGAATTTCACCTTCTTTTGGGTCAATTTGGTCAAGGGTGCTGCAATATATGAGAAACCTTCAAGCATTTTTTCTTTTTTTCTTTTGAATTTTCTTTTTTTTAAGATTTTCAACTTTATCAACTCTTTTTGTTCTTCACACAACACCTCATTTTTTAACCTTTTCTCTTTTCTTTCCCTTTTTCTCATTCCCACCATTCATTCACCCCTACTCTAGACATCCTTAACTTAGGTATTCTATCTATGCTGAGGTTCACAATATCCAAGGGAGGACCAGGGCCAAAATAGGTTCATTATAAAAAAAGATACGGTTCATCAGTTAATCAAAGAAAAATGGTCTATTAAAGGCTCAAAATTGAGATAAAGGGAATCATATGATTTTGGTAGGGTTATTTAGGATAAAAGTGAGCTTAACAAAGAATGGCATATGATCATATCCTAACCAACAATCCTTAGCCTATGCAAAGACCAATCAGGCAAGTTCTAGATCTTCAACACAGTACTGAACTAAGTATCACACCTCACTCATGGAACATGACTTATATTACACTTACCTATCTGGTTTATACATGGATTAAAAAGACTCCTCGTGCTAATAAACTAAATAACATCAAAAAATCCATAGAAATCATGCATGTAGTCACAAATACATAGCTAGTGCATCAAAAATTTTAAACAGGGTCAATTATCTTCAAGAATCCAAAACTAGTGCACTTTTATTGGTTGAGTACTCCTAAGTTATTTCCTAATTAAACAAAAATTACAAAATAAGAAAATAAAATTCTAAACATGCCGGTTCAACTAGATAGCATGCCCGAGGGAAAAGAAACACGACAAGAAAAACCCTCGGATGAATCCAAAAGTTCCAAAAATCACAAGTACACCCCCTCCCCTTTTCAAAAATTGAGCTTCATCCCCGAAGCATGACTACAAGAAAGGAGGGAAGGGAACATACCTGTGGCGCTCTAGGCTCTCCATTCATGTGTTGCCTCCCATGCAACACCTAATTTAACGTCGTGGCATGACGTTTCTTTTGTGACTCTTCCGGCATCATCAAGGTATACTACCTTTATTCCTCTTTATTCCTCCACATCTCCCAGATACAACTTTCCTCTTTTCCTGTTCACTTTGAACTTTTTTCCTTCTTTATTCTCAAGTTCCACTGCACCATATGGGGACACATATACTACTCTGTAGGGTCCCATTCATCTAGATTTCAACTTTATAAGGTGCAATCGGAGTCTTGAGTTGAGTAGTAGGAACAAATCACTTAGGCTAAACTCACTTTTTTCAATCTTCTTATCATGGTAAATCTTCATCCATTCTTTATAAATGGTCGCACTCTCACAAACTCTAAGTCAGAATCCATCCAACTCATTAAGCTGGTTAAGCCTCTGCTTGGCTGCTTCATTCCAGTTCATGTTCAGCTTTTTCAGAGCCCATAGCGCCTTATGCTCTAGTTCAACTAGTAAATTATATGATTTTCCATAAACTAGTTGGTATGTAGATGAACCTATGGGTGTATTATAAGTTGTTCGGTAAGCCCATAATGCATCATCGAGCTTCCAAGACCAATCTGTCCGGCTAGTATTCACTGTTTTGGCTAGGATGGTCTTGATTTACCTATTCGAAACATCTACTTATCCACTTGACCGAGGGTGGAAAGGTGTGGCCACCTTATGCTTGACACCATATTTTTCCAACAGGGTCCTGAAGAGGTAGTTACAAAAGTGAGATCCACCATCACTGATAATAGCTCTGGGAGTGCCAAACCTGGCGAAGATGTGCTTTCAAAGGAATGCTATAACAATTTTGCCTTCATTGTTTGGTAGTGCAATTGCCTCCACCCATATGGAGACATAATCCACTGCCACCAAGATATATTTCATTCCATATGAGCTAACGAATAGGCCCATGAAGTCGATGTCCCACATATCAAACAACTCAACTTCCAAGATGGGGGTTAATGGCATTTCATGTTTACGGGTAATACCGCCCTGCTTTTGGCATTGATCACAAGACTTGGTGAAATGATATGCATCTTGGTGAATAAAGGGCCAATAATATCTGTATTGTAAAATCTAATGTGTAGTTCTAATACCACTGTGATGACCCCCAACTGGAGAGGAATGACAGGCCTCCAGAATGCTCAGCATTTCTATTTCAGGCACACACATGTGAATGATCCCATAAGATAAATGTGAAATAAATATGGCTCATACTTATAATATCTTTGGGCATCGAATAAGAACTTTTTCTTCCGCTGAGGAGTCAGGTCTTCCGGTATCATATCGCTAACCAAGTAATTTGCAAAGTCGGCAAACCATGAAATCAAATCCTGTGATGCAGCTAGTACCTATTCATCTGGGAATGCATCATCAATATCAATCTCCTCCCTTGCCCTAGCTTTGGACTCAATCCTGGATAAATGATCCACTACTTGATTTTTCGTTCCCTTCCGATCTTTAACCTCAAAATCAAATTCTTGGAGCAAAAGCACCTATAGAATCAATCTGGGTTTAGCATCCTTTTTGGACATCAGGTACCTCAAAGCAGCATGGTCTATATGAATGATCACCTTGGTTCCAAGAAAGTATGCTCAAAATTTTTTGAATGCAAAGACCATCGCAAGTAGCTCCTGTTCTGCGACTGTGTAATTTTTCTGGGTTGTATTGAGTGCTTTACTAGTGTAGTAGATCGGATGAAATATCTTTGCTCTTCTTTGGCCTAAAACAACACCAAGAGAAACACTGGTAGCATCACACATTACCTCAAATGGAAGAGACCAATCTGGAGCTATGATGATAGGAGCAGTGGTGAGCTTCTCTTTTAAGCACTCAAAAGCCCTTAGACATGCCTCATCAAACATGAACTTTACCTCCTTCTCAAGTAATTTGCACAATGGCTATGCAATCTTTGAAAAAACCTTGATAAATCGTCTGTTGAATCTTGCATGCCCTAGAAAGCTCCTGGCCCCTTTTATGGAAATAGGGGGTGGAAAACCTGCTATAACCTCAATTCTTGCCTTGTCCACCTCAACCCCCTTTCCCGAGATTTTATGACCCAACATTATTCCCTTCATAACCATAAAATGACATTTTTCCCAGTTTAGGACCAGATTAGTTTCTTCACATCTTTTCTATACTTTTCCCAGGTGGTTGAGGCAAGATTCAAATGAGTCAGCTACAACAGAAAATTTGCCTATAAATACTTCAACGGTGTCCTTCACCATGTCTGAGAATATAGACATCATGCAGCGCTGGAATATGGCTACTGCATTGCATAATCTGAATGGCATTCTTCTGAAAGAAAATGTTCCATATGGACAAGTAAAGGTCATCTCTTCCTGGTCTTCTAGAGACATGGTAATCTGATTATATCCTAAATATTTGTCAAGAAAATAGTACCAATCTCTACCTGCCAGTCTATCAAGCATCTAATCTAAGAATGGCGTTGGAAAGTGGTCCTTTTGGGTCCAGTGGTTGAGTTTCCTATAATCCATGCATACACACCATCCTGTGACTGGTCTTGTCAGTATTAGCTAATTCTTTTCATTGGGCACCACTGTGATCCCACCTTTCATTGGCACGCACTGTACTGGGCTCACCCACTTGCTATCTGCGATGGGATATATGACACCAGCATCCAACCACTCTATGATCTCCTTCTTTACTATTTCTTGCATTGGGGGGGTTCAGGAGGCGCTGATGTTCTATACTTGGTTTGCAATCTGGCTCTAGTTGGATCTTGTGAGTACATATGCCTGATGGGATTCCGATGATATCAGCTATTGTCTAGCCAATTTCCTTTTTGTACCGTTTTAGTATGTTGACCAAAGCTCCAACCTAATTATCTAACAGGTCTGCTTCTATTATGATAGGTAAAGTATTGTCTTCACCGAGGAATGTATACTTGAGATGGTGAGCTAGTGCTTTCAGCTCAAGGACTTGTGGTACCTCCACAGATGGCTTAGCCGGCGGTGTTGAACAATTCTTTAGATCCAAATCTAACTTCTTTGGGATGATGTTATATGACCCCATTCCATTTAAATCATTCACCATCTCCATGTATTCCGGTATCCCGTATTCCTCGTAATTCATCATCACGACTGTTAATTTATCAATAGTCATCATCTCCTCCACAAACCTTGGCAATTTGTCACATTCCATCTGGGTGCTTGAACGAGGGATCGTTCCCATGATGTATCCTGAGAGAATCACAAAATAAAATAAAAAAGAAAACATAAATAGGTAACTACCTAAAGTCAAATACAGGAAAATAATCTAGTCTTAGCCATATTCTCTGGCAGCAGCGCCACTTTTTGATAATGCTCAAACCATACCTCCTACCGAAGTATGAAGCGGACATAGTCAATAAAGAACCTAACTAAGAGGTTGGGGTTGAATCCACAGGGAATATGGAAGAGCTAGACTAAATCTAGTAAGTGAACTGGTTGGGTAGTTACTCCAAATTGGGGGTTCTAAAGAAAGCAATTATTAAAACAACTGTTATAATTTTGGTTGAAATCAAGAATGAAGGATAACTAGGGTTTGTGTTCCCCATGGGTTCATAACTGCTTCGTGTATACATACGTGATCATCACCAATGCTTACTTGTAGAACTGATAATAAAAGTTCACCCAAACGACTGGTTCGTCCCTATTGGATGACTATACTCAATCACCGGGTCCGGTCCCATGAGCGATTGCAAACTAACAGTTACCAAGATGTCCCAAATATAACTATCCTGCGACCATAACTCAAGTTAATACAATGATCATCAAGATCAAGGCTTTGTTGTAATTCTCTTTTTCTAACCTCTACTTCTCTAGGCTCAAGCAAGTACTAACGTTGTACACCGTTAAGAAACATTTAAGCATGAAGAGAATACAATACGAGTGTTTTGTGTTGGTTTTGAATCATGTATATAACCCTAGCTTGTTAATCCATCATGGTTCCCACAACTCTAGATATGGAGGTTTTAGCCTCCATAGTTGCAAGATTGTGATATGCATTCATCATTAAATACATAAACCAATACTTACAATCGTAGATGAGAGAAAAGCTTCTTTGATTATATCCAAAATAACTCAAGAAAAATTCACAAACATCAAGAAGGAAATCAAGAAAAGGTTGATCACAAGTCAATCAACTCAATTCTATGTTTTTCCTTAATTTCTAGCCTTCTCTAACTACTTCCAACGTCTTCTTATGAAAATAAAACATAAAACGTATTTATACAGACATAAAATTATTTTCCTAGGCTATCAGGGAGAATTTCCATAACTGGTGCCTCCTGTGCCACGATCGATCTTACGACTCGTAGCAGGTTTGTACGGGTTATACCTTCTCCCCGTATGTCCTTGGATGATTGAAATTTAACCAACTGTTGGGCCCTGGTACGACTCGTACATGCTTCCCACGAGTTGCACTATGCTTCCGTGGCTTGACTCTAAGAATTCTCAATTTTTCTGAAGTTCTTCACGAGTGTGATGGTACGACCCATACCTTGAAGCCACGACTCGTACTATATATCTGTGTCAGGAGTCAGTCTCTTGTGCATATCTTCTGAATGTTTTCATGACTCTATGCTATGGTTCATACAAGTGTTGTACTACTCGTACTCAGAGTCGTAGGATGCACTCATCATAACATAGCCATCTGAAACTTTTCACGATATTTAGTACGGCTCGTAGAATAAACCTACGACTCATATTGAGACTTGTGACTTAAAGCCCATTTTCTACAGTTTTAGGCTATCTTTTATACATTCTTGCTCCAACACCTATTTATCCTATAAACAAAGAAAAAGATCCTTATATCCATATAAACATACTTAAGTTCATGCTATTTTCTCATTTTTGCGCATTGAAAGTGCTGTGAACTCAAAGCACATCAGCATACCCCTAGAACTGATTGAAGAGTTGGGTTCTAGGAAGTAGAATCCTTAACCCAAACTTGATGGTACACACAACCCTTGGAGATCATCTTTCTAGACTTAAGATAGGAAACAAAGCGACCTACAAGCACAATTGAACTACCCTTCGATTCGAGGATTGGTTCACCCAAAAACCAAAACTCTACCATATGGGTTCTACAATTAACTGAAGCATAACAAGCATGCAACCAATCCATAGTGAAGAAAACATTGAAATCAGTCATATGTAACTCCACTAAGTCGGTTGAGGTGACTTTTTAAAGAATCATGAAAGGGAAATTTATGTATACCCGTCGAGCTAAAACTGAGTCACTGATAGGAGTAGAGATTGAGAAGGGTTTTGACAAGGTTTTAGGACTAACACCAAAACTAATAGCAAAATAAGGAGTCATGAAGGATAATTTAGCCCCTGGGCCTTAAAATAAATAAACATCAAGATGGAAAACTCATAACATACAAGTACCACATTGGGTGAGCATTCCTTCTCCTGATAGGATGAAAGTGTATAAAACCTGTTCTGGTGATGTCCGCTAGCCGCACTAGAAGAGGTTCCCTGCTGAAATGGGAGAGTTGTGGGAGCTACTTAAATGGTGGTTGGGACACGGCCTCTACCATCACCTTGTCTGGATAAAGGACAATCCCTGCGCATGTGCTCAGGCTTTCCACACCCGAAGAAAACATTTGAGCCAACCAAGTACTCTCCTAGGTGGTTCTTACCACACTTCCTGTAAGCTAGGAAAGTGCACTCCCCTGTCATGCTCCTTTGACCCCTAGAGCCTGATGCACTCCTCCTTTGATCATCTCGATGTCTGGATTAAATGTTGGTCGATGATGGAGATAGGTTTGATGACCTCTGGTGGGACAGAGGGCGATGTACACCACCAGATACCTGCTGAAAGTACCAATAGCTCCCTATCCTGGACCTCTTGGCCTATCTCTCCCTTTTCTTCATTTGCTCTGCCTCTATCTACTGGGCATACATCATTAGTTGGGAGATATCTATATAACTAATCAGCATGTCGTTCCTGCACTCCTTGACCAATGAATCTGCAACCCCGTTCATGAACTTGCTCATATGAGCCCTTGAGTCATAAACCATCACCGGGGCATACATGGACAGCTGGGTGAACTTGAGGGCATACTCCTGAAAAGTCATATCATTCTACTTTAGATTGATGAACTTGGCTACCATTGCTTCCCTCAACTCTTAAGGAAAGAGTCTATCGAAGAAAGCTGTGACAAACTCGTCCCAACCAACGGAGACTGCACCAACTCCTCTGCTCTTCGTCTACTATCAGAACCATATGTGAGCAACCGTTTTCAGCTGATAGGTCTCCAAGTATGCACTTTCCTCTCCTGAAACACCCATAACCTGGGTAATCTTCTAGATCTCCTCAATAAACTCCTTTGGGTCCTCATCCACCTTTGACCCATGAAACTCAGGTGAGTTTATCCTGATGAACTCTTGCACCCTAATTTCCACCGTATTCGCATTTTGGTTCATATGATCCATAGCCTGCTGGTTGACTTGAGCAGTCATAACTTGTGCTAACATCTGAAATGCAGCCCTGAACTCGGCATGAGTAACCTACTCCGGCAAGGGATCAACTAGAGCTAGTGGGGCATCTGATTCCACACTCCATTTCCATTGACATGGCCATTGCCGTCATTATTTCTTCTTTCGTTAACTCGATCGAGAGACATGTTTCTGCAAACGCATATAGCATGAGTTATAAGAATAGGAGAGTTCATCACACGACATAGATCATGAAAGAAGAAAAATCTCCTAAAACATTCCGTAGCCTCTTCCCCATCAGTGTGGCGTTCTTCAAACCCAAGGAAAAAACTCTAATTAATGTAGCTTTCAGACACCCTAGGACACACCTAAAACTTTACTTTGATACCAAGTTTGTCATAACCCGAGCATGGACCCCAGATCGAGACAAGGGACTTAGAACTACAAATGACTCCAATCTATCCCATGCTACATACATAGCATGAAAGAGAGCATATTTAGAGTGAAAAGTAAGGCATAGACATAACATAAGTAGAAGTTTGCATAACATAAAACATAAGCATAAACACGAGTCAACAATGTTGAACCATCTATACATAGTTTTCAGAAAATCCTCTAAACATACGATGATCTGATGGGATAACACCCCCAACTAGCTCACTAAGTCTGGGACTAAAAGACATAAACAAAAGAGACATAACCAAAATTGTTGTCCTCAGATCATGAGGATTTACGAAAACTAGGATGGTACTATACTAAAATAGGAGCGAGCTAAAGTCGGGGAGACAATATAGCATAGAGTATGTGGTCAGTACTTTGAATGTACTGAGAGATGTAGAAAAAGTAAGACACGCTAGTAAAATGATAGTCTGAAATCATGAATAACAAACAAGATAGAACATGAGACAAAGGACAAAATGCTAAAAGCCATATTCGTGAAGTAATCATAATCATGAGATGTTAATCATAAGATGAACATAATGACCCAAGGTTTAGAAATAGAAATCATATAGTGTACCATACTTAAAATCATAAGAGAAAACTCATAAACTGATCAATGGGTCAAATATACTATAAAACATAGTATCGTAAGTCATGAATATGAGTATTTTAAAACATGAGGGAAAATGGGAGGATTTGTCATAACCGACAACATTATTATAAAACTTACATGATGCCCCAACTATCTTGCTCGAGTGGGCAAAGTCATCCTAAGCCTTTCTAGGGCAAAGAATAATAAGGTGTGATACTACTCGGGAGCCCCCTCGGGCTAGGGAACACTCTCTGTCGAGGCCCCAAACATGAATATATACCCACGATGGCATGTAGTTATGAGGCTCGGGGTTTACTCACATCTCTGTCCTACTCAGTGCTAGATATTACTCCCCAAAATATGCATATGGCTCATAATCATCATCACAAAAACATACTTGATCTTGCATGTGTTAGTTTAAAATCATGAAATCATAATCATACTTGACATACGTGAACTAGCCATGAAAATAATGCCATAATTGGTCATGATACAAAAGCTTGATTTTTCACGAAATCCATACATACTTAACTAAGGATTCATAACTCAAAATCATAAAATCATAGGTTTAAGAATTCATAAACATTCTGATAACATCCAAATCCACGCCTCAAAGTGAGAGACTATACACAGTCATATGTAATATAATTTACCCAACTATTAGTCAGGATGAAAACCACAGGGAATAGGGAGTGATTGCTACTAAAGTTGTATATCAATCAGAACTAACTAGCATCATTGCATAATAATTTATGAAGTAAATTTTTGGAGGGAAAATAATATCACTATATGATTCTAAAAGCGCTAACAAAACAGGGAAATGTGAATTGAAGTAACAATGAGAGCAAGTACTAGGGATATGCTATTGATGGGACATCGATAGGATTAGGGTAATTGCTAAATCTAAAGAACCAACTACAAGCATGAATAGCCATGGACAAGGTTGTACCCGATGTTTTTCAACCACTTGGGTTCTCTCGAACCCCATGGTCACATAATAAATTACCCATATTGACTTGGAGAAGAGTTAAGCTATTCCGAGCGTTAACTCTTGAATGAGTTATAAAAATGGGTCTTGGCTATCTCTAGACCAACCCCACACCTTGAAAACTCAATTCCCTACTAATGCTTTCTCACCCATATCCTACTTCCCCTTCTCAATAAAAAGCATGATAAGTAAACACAATTCATGTTTTCAACCATCAATTTTTACAATTAAAACTTAGAGAAAGGATTAGATTCATGCACAATAAGTGATTCTAAGACAAACAACAACATCCAATCCATTCTAAACCCCTATTAAGCACACACACTGAGCAATAAAATTAGCTACTCATAAATGGGGATAAGAAGATTATACCAACAAAAGATTCATTGACATTCATCATTGAGTAGAAAATTTAAGCTTCAAAGTATGCTTCAATGGTGGGTTCTTACCCTAACATCTTGAAGAAGAACAAGACAATCTCTCACTTCTCTCTATGTTTCTCTCTATAAAACTTGATATTCAAAAAAAATCCGCTTTCCTAATATCAAGGTGTGTACAAATTAGGAAAAGTCTGCTCCTCTTTCGTGTGCATGGATTCCCATTTTTTCCCTGAGAAGCATCCAAAATATCTTTTTGCTAGAGCTGGATGATTTTACATTTTTCAACACCTAAATTTCATAGGTGCCCATCCGCAAGACACAAGTCTCTTGCAGCTCTGATTCAAAAAAGCTTGGGTATGTCCTATGCAGGTGCTCTTCAACTCCCGACTAGTGTGACCCTGCGTGGAACCTGCGTTTCATAGGTGTTAACCTGCGAACCGCAAGTCTTCTTCCTCCAGCACTTTGCTTTTTAAGTCAATTACTATGCTTTCCCATTTTAAGTTCAATACCTATAAAATCAATAATAAAGGGCATAAAACATTCCTAAATGAGTTGAAAACAAAGCAAAAAAACATGCTTAAAAGTCTAATGAGTTGGTAAATTACCAACTTATCAAACCCCCAAACTTGAACCATTTCTAGTCCTCAAGCAAGACATTCCTCCCAACGAAGGAATTGGCTTAAGCATTTCATATCACAATAGCTGTGCAGAAAGGACCTTTAAAACTTAAGACAACACCGATATCGCACACCGACTCAATACAAAGAAGAGACTCAAACATGTTGCACACACTTCAAGAGATGACCATAAATGATTGGCACATTGCACAAATATTTTCTTTCATTCAAAACGAGGGGAATAGTTCATCAAAACAAGCTCAAGTAGCATCTCAAGTTATTGACAGTCCACATTCAAAGTTTTTCTTAAAGTTTGTTGCACACTTGTCCCAATCATACCTTTTAATTTAAAACATATTTAAGTATGTACCCCAAGGAAGTGATGTCACGCACACAAAGATAGAATCCCATTCATTTTTCATGCATTTCACTCATAAGGATTATAAAATAAAGCAAATACACTCACTCTCACAAAGAAATTCAAGTGCATATAAATTTACCCATAGGATTACCCTTCGTGTATCTCGCCACTAATATAGAGTTGCTACACTCAAAATCACTAAGGACTTGCGGGTTTTCATGAAGGCTAGGGGTAAAGGTAGGAAAAATGTTTAGCTCTAGTGACTAGAACCTCCCTAATGCATTTTGTGAATACTTTTAAACACCCACTGCATTAATGAGCTCACTCCACCTTATCTATCCTTATTCATCATTCTTATTTTTCATCAAGAATCACCCTTGTAACCCCTTTGGTTTCACAATTAGCCTTATTTAAGCTAGAGGTAGCACATTTCAAGAATTCTTTGTCTTCTAATGCTAGAGGTTTTCAACCAACCATTTCATTGGTTTTAACACAATTTGGTACTACCACTCATTAAAGCTCTCATATTCTTCCTTTTTTTGCAAACCCTAAAACTTAGGCTTTTGCCTCATTTCTTCCTTATCTTTCCCAAAAATTTTGGCCTCGCGTCCTAATTTTTCATTATTTGAACATTATCAACTTGGGATAATGGGTGCCAAGAGAGGGATTATAAATGGGTAATAGGTTTCACACCCCACCCTAGAAGGAATGACTGGCACCTAGTGCCACACCGAAATCTGACTGACCTGGCTAGGCTTATGCACATCTGGTGCAAGCTTGCAACTCGACTCAAGAAAACAACGGGCTATATCTCGGCTATAAACACAGCCTCAAGCCAACAAGGCGTTATAGCCACCTATAAAAGAAAATAGCTAACCAGCAACAGACTATAACAAGGAATCCTATGCAGGCCGACAAGGCCTCCATGATATCTAGTTCTAACTGAAATAAAATTCAAGAGCTATACTAGGCCCCACACGGCCAATTCAGCCTGCAAGCCTCTAAGAATACAAATAGTGGTCGGGACAGGGACCCAGCCTACCCAAATGCTATAAAAATGGAAGAATGTACTTGCTACAACTTTGAAACTCTGAATGAAAAGAGCTGGCCAAACTGTTGACTCTGAATAGCTGTTACTGAGGATCCTGAATTTTGTCTGTTTAAACCTATAGGCAAGTAATGCAGTGCCCATGGGAGGGCGTCAATACAATATGTACTGAATATGTAAGGAAATAAATAAGATGATAAAGACTGGAAGTAAATAGAAAGAAGAGAAGAAAGATTAACCTGTACGCCTGCTGATTCGTAATCTGCATCTAACCAACACAACATGTACGTGAGCTAAGACTATATAATTACACATTCATAAACTATAACTAGCAGACAAGAATACAAACAAGAACCTCACATGGCCCTCATAAGCCGAAAGGTACAAGCAGCACAGAAATAATTTAACCGGGCACCCATAAGTCCTGGCAAGTAAACCTCAATCTCTATACTCCTATCCAAGTTTCTATGACTCTACTGGTGTTATAGCCAACCTAATGGTCCCCCTGGGTCTACAACTGAACCTGTTTGGCTCCTGATCTATAGTTGTGTTTGAGTCTAGTGGACTCTTGATATCTACACTCCAGGCACCAGGCTCGACAGGGGTGTGGTGCCTATACGACATAAAATAGTCCAGCTATGGAATGGACTGTATGAGGACCTGGGACCCCGTCTTCATCCCTTGTAGATGGCATACCGCTCCTTGGAGCAACGTTATCTAGCCCCTAGCGGGCATCTACATAGCTAGTAACCCTGGGGAGGTCATGGAAGGCTCCTAAGTAAGGGAAACCCCAACCAAGGTGCTATACTAAAATCTCAATCTAGCCACTCAAAAGGTGCATCTGGCCTTTTGGGCCTAACGCTACCACTGGTCGCCCCATAGGATAGTCTGTAAGGCTGCTAGAAGGCATACCGTGCACCTATATATGATTAGAGGATCTTGATAGTGATCATGATCTCTAATAGTCTAGAATGGATAGGGAGAGATCTGGAGTGGCCTAACAATACTCTGAATGTCCTACTCGAATAACTATAACTAATAAACAACCGTGGGGTCGCGAATGACTAGTTACTTGGTCCCTCTGCTCGAAACGGCTGTAGGGTTGTTACCGATTGAGCACGCTTTTGGGCGGTCGGCCCCTAATCCTCCATAGGCAGCTTACTGACATTCTTAGCCTGAGGGTAGTGTTGTACTAACATGGTGCTGGTCCTTTAGACCCTATCTTGGTCTGGTCCAATCTTATATGACTTTTCTGGGTGATTACTAACCTTAAAAACAAGTCTACATAGACTTAGCCGCTCACAGCAATCTGTACCTAAGTATCTTCTAAGAATAGGCTGGGGCACTAGCCCTGCCTCTATCTTGCTGATAAGGTCCCTTTCCTTAGGGTACACACGGGTCTATTTGACCTGGATGACTAGACTGGTTTCCTGGGTGATCTGTAGGATGAATGCTAAGTCAACTGGGACTAACAATTACTGGTAGTAGCTAACTAGATGGTAGGCTGTCACTCAGTTCACTAGACAACCCTAGGCTGCTGACTCTAAAGTATGGCCTTCCTATTTGAATTTCTGGCCTTGGGGAATAAAGGTACGCCAATGGCCTCTGGGCATGCTTTTCTGGCTACACAGGCACCAAACTAGTAGTTATATCACCTAGCTACACCTATACTGTTCAACTTACTAACTCAGACCTGATAACTATTCACGAGCTTCTAAGGTCTGGGACTGGTAATTAAACATATAATTCTACTAATACAATAAACTGGAGAATAGAAGAGTTTCTACAATGCTCTCAGCGCGTATCACACTTAACATGTTCTTTCCCAACAAGGGATACTGTGGTATAATCTATGAATGTGTTCTAGCAACTAACCACAACATACATACATTCATAGTCTACAAAAACATCTAACCACAACAATTCTATTCACAATCTACTGATAGCAGCTTAGCTGTAACATGTATATGAATAGACTCGTTATCTACTGGCATCAGCTAATTACTTTTACTGAATCATGGTATTGCTTCAGAGGCATACGTCGTATCACTATACTACGGGAATAACTTGCCGAAGGGATAGGCCTTGCATACCTCAACTATCATTTCCCCAGATGACCGACGAGTTTCAACTTGGATTCATAAGCTCTTTCCCACTATAACCACCATACTGGAAGAAAGAGACGAATTTTAATACCAAATTTTGCTTAAAACAATAACTTTTAATACTAATAGCAATTATAATTCAACTACATAAAATACGGCTAGAAACCTATAATTTCCCGATGGTTCAGAAGGAAAAAAATGCTTACTTAAAGCCTGTGATCGTATAGAAATTAGTTTGGAGCAATTCTAAAAACTTTTGCTCGGCGGGGCTATGATTTTCTAGGAAAATTTCTCAAAAATACCTCCGTAGTAATGCTCCCTGCAGGCTTAGAACTCCATACCCGAAGTTAATTTGAGATTAGACGCGTTTGGTAACATAATTAGATGAAAAATGATCGAAATCTTCGTACTTCCTCACTTCTAGCCGAATGTAAAATGTTAGAAATGATTCAATTAAAGTGAAGTGCCTATATATACATGGGAGGTAGGTGGCAGGGGAGGCGCGGTGCACCACCCATAGCGCCAAAACACGAGCGCGACATGCCGGCCGTAGTGCCAGGCTGCCTGGCGCGGCGCGACTCCCAGTGTTCTAGGCCTCCGGTCCTGGCCTCCTGGTCGCTCGATTTTGTGCTCATCCATTCATCCCCAAAGCCTTTTCCCGTGTGCATCATACTCTAAAACTCTCAATATACGTATGCACGCATCCGTCACATGATACAACTTACAGGGTGTAACATCCTCCACCCCCCCCCAGGAACATTCGTCCTCGAATGTCATCTTAGGATTAAAAGGCTCAAGTCCAATACAAGTATCTCACATGTCATTATAACAACTATTCCACAAAAGAATGGTAGTCGACTGAACTGTATAAATAGCATAAATAGTAAAATAATAACTAAACAACAACTTTACCTTAATTGCATAGTCTGGATCAATTCTGGAACAGATGAGGATATCTGGATCTCATATCATACTCAGCTTCCTAGGTCATCTCTTCTTTATTGTTATTCTTCCACAGTACCTTAACTGAGGTTACATCTTTAAGTTCTCAAGCTTCAAACTTTCTAATCTAGTATGGAAACTAGAACCTCTTTATAGGTTAGTTTCTTAATAACTTGAATGTCTTCAACGGGACAACTTGGGATGGGTCTCTTGTATGTATTCCACAACATTGACATGCAAAAGACTGAATGGACAAATTTCGGTTCTGAAGGCAATTCTAGCCCCTATGCCACTTAGCCTGCTCTCGCGAAGATACAATATGACCAATGAACCTAATGCTAAGCTTGCCTTTTCTCTAATTCTCGTAACACCTTGCGTTGGTGAACTTTATCCAGCCACTACTTCAATTCCTAACTTTCTACGCCATCCGTTAGGGTAAAAACCCTAGGCTATCGGTACCCCTTTTTTCCTGATAAGTTTGACGGTTTCCATCCGTCTGTTATAATATGCCCTGGTTTGATTACCTCTAATTATATGCTTTAAGTAATCATTTAGGGAACTTTCACTTCCACTCATAATAGACTCCCATCATCTAAGTTGTGTGCTCTACTTAGCTATTTGTTTGGGCACGAGAAGTCGTACTTAAGCTGACATGTGTCCAAATCTGCTCTGACTCCTTTTCTAGAGCTTAGTTATAAATTACGATTCTCTGTCAGACTTTATTAGGTACTTGGACTCCACAAAATCCCAACTACTTATTAAACATTTAACTTAGCATAAGCTTTAACTACAATATAATTCCATCTGGCGAGACACGAATTGATCTTATTAACCTTTCTATACTGACTTAAATAAGGTCAATTTACACCTAGTAAAAGTAACCTTCTAACTATGATTATATTGACTATTCTCCATTCCTTTTGCAGGCACGACCATCTCCTGGATCGTCCTGATTGGTTTTCGCTGTCCAGTCTTCCCTGGTTCGCCATTGAAACTCGACGCTATGACTCAATAATGTTTTCCTTCTCCCATGCCATCAGTAGGTCTTTCTTATATCTTGATGCATTTTCGTTAAACTCTGGGTGAAGGGAGTAACAGATATGATATGCCTTAGCTAGAATCTGCTGATGAAGTTCGGCCACCTTTGGGACACAGAGGCAGCCTCTGGGTCTTATGACTTAACCCCTTATTATCTTAAAGGCCAATAACTTCCTATTGGGATTGGTCTCTGGATTGTACTATGTTAGGGTCTGCATGCCATCACTCCTCTACCTCCACAATTGGTGATGATATTGCAGAATTCCGGGTTACAACTCATTATGTCAATTTACTCTTAGCCTGGGTGATTTTCTTTCCCTCCAAAGTTAGATATTTGTGCCTCTCCCTTTAATTCCAGGGGATGGGTTCTGGAGTTCATGCCCTCTGCCCCATATTGTCAAAGACATTACAGACCAAGTCTACTAACCTATATTGTTCTGACCCGTATTCGGGTCAAATTCGTTCATATGATCTTTATATCCCTCAACATAACCAACTAGGGCCATAGCCATTATTCTATAGGTACATCCTACTGTCATTAACACATTGCGGCAAAATCAGCCTAATTATGACCTGAGCTTTACTGTTGCTAGGGGTTTATCACTTGTAGACTCTTACACGTACTTTGAGTGTTACTGGTAATCTTACCTTCTCTCTTGATTTATTACCGTGAAGATCTAGACATTTTACTGATCTTACCTGCTCTCCTGATTTATTACCGTGAAGGGCTAGACATTTTACTTAAACACTAGGGGTCTCAACCACTTCCTAACACTTTCCATAGTCAAAAAATCCAACCTTCCTTTGACATTTACTCTGGGAAACATCGCCTCAATTCTTACACTCTTTGATATACTAAAAACAAAACTGGGAGGCGGGAATAGTTGTTTCTTACCACAATGGACTGAAGTATGGAACTGTACAGCATTCAAAGGGTTGGAGGTAAGAATCCCGCAATTCCCTCTTTTTCATACCCTTCAGGTAATCTAATGTTAACTGTCACCCTTGCCAAATCTTGTATATCTGATAGATAAGTCGACTCGTATATATGCTAGACTCCTGACCTCCTACTCTGAGGTTGTAAAAAGAACTAGAGACGGTGCTGGCATATCTACTACCTTATGAGATTCCTAGTGCCCTAGGAAGATACTGAGAAAACTAAAAGACATTTGCCTTCATCCTCAAACTGGTTGTCCCCCAACTATGGCATCGCATTGATACCCTTTCCCGCTGTTGCAGCTAACTGGCAGTTGGCTGGAATTTTTCTTATATCGAACCTTATCCTATACAGACATAGCAATGAAAGTTTAGGGACTCAACCCTGTACAACTTAGCTCTATAGCACGATCTAAGAAGAAGAAAGGGATACCATATTATTATGTCTCATAGCCTCCTACTTATATAATGCGGTGCAGAACACATTTATAAGCAAGACTCTACTAGACACGACTTGCAGATTCCCTAGGATACGAACTACTCTTATACCAAATTTTTCACGCCCCACCTTGGGAGGCATGACTAGCACCTAGTGCCACACTGGAATCTGACTGACCTGGCTAGGCTTATGCACATCTGGTGCAAGCCTGCAACTCGACTCAAGAAAACGACGGGCTATATCTCGGATGTAAGCACAGCCTCCGGCGGACAAGGCCTTATAGCCAACTGTAAAAGAAAACAACTAACCAGCAACAGATCATAACAGGGAATCCTATGTAGTTCGGTGAGGCCGCCAAGATATCTAGTTATAACTGAAATGAAAATCCGGCGCTCTACTAGGCCCCATATGGCCAATACGTAAAAAAAGACATATATGGGCCCCACAAGGACAACGACACACAAGTATTTGACAATTGTAGCCTACAATCCTCTAAGAATACAAATAGTGGTTGGGACAGGGCCCCTTCCTACCTAGATGTTATATAAATGGAAGACTGCACTTGCTACAACCTGGAAACATCGAATGAAAGGAGCTGGCCAAACTGTTGACTCTGAACAGTTGTTATTAAGGATCCTGAATTCTGTCTTTCTAAACCTACAGGCAAGTAATGCAGCACACAGGGGAAGGGGTCAGTACAACATGTACCGAATATGTAAGGCAATAAATAAGTTGATAAAGAGTAGAAGTAAATAGAAAGAAGGGCATAAAGATTAACATGTACGCCTGCTTATTCATAATCTGCATCTAACCAACACTACATGTACGTGAGCTAAGACTATATAATTACACATTCATAAACTATAACTAGCAGACAATAATACAAACAAGAACCTCACATGGCCCACATAAGTCGGAAGGTACAAGCAACACAAAAATAACTTAACCGGGCCCCCATAAGTCCTGGCAAGTAAACCTCAATCTCTATACTCCTATCCAAGTTTCTATGAATCTACTGGTGCTATAGCCAACCTACTTGTCCCCCTGGGTCTACAACTGAACCCGCTTGGCTCCTGATTTGTAGCTGTGTCTGAGTCTAGTGGACTCCTTATATCTGCACCCCAGGCACCAGGCTCGACGGGGGTGTGGTGCTGATACGGTATAAAATAGTCCAGCCGTAGAATAGACTGTATGAGGACCTGGGACCCCATCTTCATCCCTCACAGATAGCATACCTCTCCTTAGAGTGACGTCATCTATCCCCTGGCAGGCGTCGACACAGCTAGTAACCCTGGGGAGGTCATGGAAGGCTCCTAAGTAAGGGAAACCCCAACCAAGGTGTTGTACTGAAATCTCAATCTAGTAACTCAAAAGGCGTATATGGCCTTCTGGGCCTAACGCTACCACTGCTCGCCCCCTAGGATAGTTTGTAATGCTACTAGCAAGCACACCGTGCACCTGTATCAGATCAGAGGATCCTGGTAGTGATCATGATCTCGAATGGTCTAGACTGGATAGGGCGAGATCTGGAGTGGCCTAACAATACTCTGAATGTCCTACTCGGACAACTATAACTCATAAACAACCATGGGTCATGGATTACTAGTTACTTGGTCCCTCTGCTTGGAACGACTGTAGGGTTGTTACTGACTGAACATGCTTTTGGGCGGTCGGCCCCTAATCCTCCACAAGCATCTTACTGACATTCTTAGCCTGAGGGTAGTGTTGTACTAACACAGTGCTTGTCCTTTAGACCCTATCTTTGTCTAGTCCAACCTTATATGAATTTTTTGGGCTATTACTAACCTTAAAAACAAGTCTACATAGACTTAGCCGCTCACGACAATTTGTACCTAAGTATCTTCTAAGAGTAGGTTAGGGCACTGGCCCTGCCTCTATCTTGCTAATACGGTCCCCTTCCTTAGGGTACACACGGGTCTATTTGACCTGGACGACTGGACTGGCTTCCTGGGTGATCTGTAGGATGAATGCTAAGTCAACTGGGACTAACAATTACTGGTAGTAGCTAACTAGATGGCAGGCTATCACTCAGTTCACCAGACAACCCTAGGCTGCTGACTCTAAAGTATGGCCTTCCTGTCAGAATTTCTGGCCTTGGGGCATAAAGGTACGCCAATGGCCTCTGGGCATGCTTTTCTAACTACACAGGCGCCAAATAGGTAGTTATATCGCCTAGCTGCACCTATACTGTTCAACTTACTAACTCAGACCCAATAACTATTCACGAGCTTCTAAGGTCTAGGCCTGGTAATTAAACATACAATTCTACTAATACAATGAACTGGAGAATAAAAGAGTTTCTACAATTCTCGCAGCGTGTATCATACTTAACATGTTCTTTCCCGATGAGGGATACTGCGATATAATATATGAACATTTTCTAGCAGCTAACCACAACATACATAGTCTACAAACACAGATGACCACAACAATTCTATTCACAATGTACTGATAGCAGCTTAGCTGTAACACATATATGAATAGACTCTTTATCTACTAGCATCAGCTAATTACTTTATACAGAATCATGGTCTTGCTTCAGAGGCATACGTCGTATCGCTATACAACGAGAATAACTTTCCGGAGGCATAATCCTTACATACCTCGACTATCACTTCTCTAGATAACCGACGAGTTTCAACTTGGATTCTTCAGCTCTTTCTCGCTGTAACTGCTTTACTAGAAGAAATAGACGAATTTCAATACCAAATTCAGCTTAAAATGATAACTTTTAATACTAATAGAAATTATAATTCAACTACGTAAAATACAGCCAGAAACCTATAATTTCCCGAGGGTTAAGAAGGGAAAAATGCTTACTTAAAGCTTGTGATTGTATAGAAATTAGTTTGGAGCGATTCTGAAAACTTTTGCTCGACGGGGTTACGATATTCTGGGCGAATTTCACAAAAATAATTCTTTAGTAATGCTCTCTGCGGGCTTAGAACTCCATTCCCTAAGTAAATTTGAGATTGGATGGCGTTTAGTAACGTAATCAGACGAAAAATGATCGAAATCTTAGTACTTCCTCACTTCTGGTTGAATATAAGATGTTGAAATGATTAAATTAAAGTGAAGGGCATATATATACATGGGAGGTCAGTGGCACGGGAGGCACGGCACGCCGCCCATAGCGCCAAAACACAGGCGCGGCCCGCCTATTGCGAGGCAAAGGCGTGACACGCCAGCTATTACACCTCATAAGATCCTAATGTTTAGTCAGCCTATTCGTACGTTAGTCAAGAGTTTTAGAGTATGATGCATGCGATAAAGGGCCTGGGAAAAGGTTGAACTAGCACAAAATTGGGGAGCGAGGGAGAAGGTCGGAGCAGGCTGCAACAGGGGTAGCGTGCCACAGACCCCCTCCCTCTGCATTGGGGGCCGTGGCAGGCCCGAATTTTGGCTCACGGAGCCCCTGTTCACCGTCCAAAATGTTATATATATTAAGTTGATCATTTGATATATTATATCAATAACAGACCCTCGGTGGGGGAGAGTATATTCAGCCATTTTCAAGGTAATTTCCTTTCGTTTATGCTGCCAAACGCTGCCCAAATTCAAATTAACTTCAGGTATTGAATCCTAAGTCTACAGGGAGTATTACTACGCAGTTATTTTCTTGAAATTCGCCCAGAAAATTGTAGCCCTGCCAAGCAAAAGTTGTCGGAATTGCTCCAAACTAATTTCTATATAGTCACAGGCTTCAAGTAAGCATTTCTCCCTTTTGAACTCTCGAGAAAATATACGTTTTCGATCGTATTTTGTTAAGTTAAAGTATAGATAATATTAGTATTAAAAGTTATCATTTTTGCGGAATTTAGTACTAAAACTAGTCTCATTCTCCTAGTAATACTATTACAGTTGGAAAGGGGTTGTTGAATATAGATTGAAACTCACCGGTTAGACAGAAAGTCGGTACTTGAGGTATGTAAGGCTATCCCTTCGGCAAGTTACGTTCTTCGTAGAGTTATTACGACCCATGTGTCTATAGTAATTCAGAGTAAACCTATTGATGTCAGCTGTTATAAATTAAATGGAGCCCATAGTGAAAAAATAGTAATTCTTATATGAGTTAATCTTGCTAGAATGGTCTTACTTCGATTTTGAGTAGTTGGATGTTATCCCATATAGAGTTCTATTCACTGAGGCCGCGAGGTCCACATTGAGTTCCATTTATTGAGGTCACAAGGGCCATACAGAGTTTCATTTACTGAGGCTGTGAGGTCCATTTTGAGTTTTATTTATTGAGGTCACAAGGGAAATACAGAGTTCCATTTACTGAGGCCGTGAGGGCCATTTTGAGTTCCATTTATTGAGGCCGCGAAGGGCATACAGAGTTCCATTTACTGACGCCGCGAGGACCGTATTGAGTTCCATCAGATTAGTCCGTAAGGGCAATAATGAGTTTCACCAGATTGAGGCTACGAGGGCCATCCCAAGTTACAGTATACACCATCCTTATTATTCAGGTAGTAAGAGTGGACTTCTTTGTACTTGTCGGGGCTTATGGGTGCCCAGGTGGATTCTTTTGTGTTGTTTGTACCTTCCAGGCTTATTGGGGCCTGGTTAGGTTCTTGTTTGCTTATAGAGACTTTTTGTTTAGATAATTCAGACAGTTAAGGTATTCAGGTTAAATCCTTACTCTTTTCCTTTAATTACAATAGTTTTACCAGCTTTCAGTCAGTTATTATCTTTCAACCTTACATATTCGGTACATGTTGTACTGATGCCCACCCGGGGAACTGCATCGCTTGCCTATAGATGCGGATAGACGCGGTTTGGGATGTTCCTAGCCTCCAGCTGAAGTCAGTGGTTTATTCAACTCCTTCCCTCCGGAATTGAAAGTTAGTATAGGTTTCTACTTTTTATGTACAGATTTTGGGTAGGTCCGGGCCCTGTCTCGACAATCATATCACTCCTAGATGCTTGCAGACTGTTGTACATTCCTTGTGGTTAGTTGCTATTGGCCATGTGGGGCCCGTGTACGCTTTATTTCCTGTGTTGGCCATGTGGGGCCTTGTTTATCTGTTAGTTGGCGGCCTTGTCAGCCATAGCGTAGTTTAGTGCCTGAGTTACTTTTTAGTTATAACTAGACAGCATAGTGGCCTTATCAGCCCGCATAGAATCCCTGTATTGCGTTGTTGTGGTCAGTTGTCTTCTTTTATAGGTGGCCTTGTCGGCCAGGGGTTGTACTTACAGCTAAGATATAGCCCATTCGTTTCTTGAATTAAGTGTCAAATGTGTCCTAGTCCAATCAGGTTAGTTCAGACCAGTAGCGCACCAAGTGCCAGTCATACCCCCTAGTTGGGGTGTCTCACCGATCGTACCACCAGGCTGCCTGGCGCGGCATGGCGCCCAGTGCGCTGGGCCTCCGATCCCGACCTCCTGCTCGCTCGATTCTATACTCGTCCGTTCATCCCCCGAGCCTTTTCCCATGTGCTTCATACTCTAAAACTCTCAATATATGTATGCACGCGTCCGTCACATGATACAACTTACGGGGTGTAACAATAGGCTTGTAATGTGGTTTCCAAAGAGAAAGGTTCAAGGGTTCAAACATTGGCTACCAAAGATAGATGTTTTAGGAGGTCATTTTGGGTGAAGTGACTATCCAAAGAAAGCCTAAGATCATGTTCTAAGTGCATCCCAATCTAGAATTTCATCTTGAGTCACATTTAGGGCAAGTTCTAGACAATTATGCACACACGAGAATTCAGCTAATTACCTCACCACACAAGGCATCACAATCCAAGGAGTTTACATACTTTCAAAATCAAATTTAGAGTATGACTTCAAACAAGATAGCATGTGATTCAAAAAGTCAATTAAAGAATGTGCACCCTAGGACAAGAGAATGCTCATTTGCACTTTCAAGTGCCCCTTTTTACAGAGCTCATTTGCAATGCCAATAAAAAAATTCAGTGGTACCTCTTAAAAAAAAGTGCTACAAAAGACTCACAAAGATGCTAGACTTGGCATTTTCCCTTAAGAAAGTCGCTCTCAATCTATCATAGGAAAATGCCACCTGGTTTGACACAAAAGAAAAGAAAGAAAATTTTGCACCTTGGAAAAGAACCGTGGTAAAGAAAACCCTTGGAGTTTATTGCTATCTACTATGAATAAAGGCGAATTTTTTAAACATGGGCAACGAAACATTTGGCAAAGTAAAACAAACCCATCAATGGAACTCACATTGCCAACACAAGAACAACAACAAAATCATTTCAAAGGAGGCTCAACAGGGTGTTCATTACATAGAAAGCACTGCATGGGCATTCCCTTTTCCCTCACAAAATCATGCATTGTCCCTAAAGCATAGCTAGAGTAAAAGAGAGAAAGAGGACTCCATAAGTATGTGGAGAGTAGAAAGAGTGGTCCATCATGGGAGGTGCCCCGATGCTGGCTTGAGTGTTAGAGGCATTAATGGATCTGGTGGGAGTCCAAGTGCCTTGCTGGGAGCAGTGACTATCCAATGATCTGGCAAAGTTTGGCTCTCGTGGTAACAGTAAATTGGAGGCATGCAATATGGATCACCTAGAGCCGCAGCCTCATGAATAGTGAGCGACTTAGGGTGAGGTGGTTGGCTGTGATATACCTCTTTATCCGACACTACCTCAGATGAGATGTCATACCCCACACACCAATCATCCGGCGGTCTCATATTCTCAATAAGTGGTGCAGTTTCTACTGTCGAGATCTTCAGATCAATCTCTCTAGGTGGCATCAACTTCATGCTCCAACAGTTCACCGCACATAGACCTCCCAATTTATCAACCACTGATTTCATAGCCTTTTTGATGGCTTGTTGAATCATGGGAAGGATGGGTTTGGCCAACTTTAATAGTTGAGAATTAGGAGAATAGGCCATTTGTGTCATTGTCAAGAGACTCCTTACCGGTGGCGAGTTATTCCTCTATGCTTGTGGTGAATTAGAGGCATCGCCGGGTTATACAATAGGCGTAGGAGTATTCGATTCCAAGTTCAATTTGGGTTTCTTAGAAGCTCGATCATCCTTATCCCTTTTGGTAACAAGAGTGATCACTCGCTCAGCTCTCTTTGTCTTGTCCAATGGTTTGAACAACGGACAGTTCACCCGAAGGTAGATCAAACTAAAAGGATGAGGTAAGGCATAGATGTGGCTTTTTGCCTACCCTTCCGCTTCAATTTCTTTGCAATGATTTCTCCCCCATTGATATGTCTGTGACCCATGATGCATGCTATATGGATGGCCACCTCAATTGGAACTGATTTGTGTTTTTGGAGGAAATAATGTGGGTGCACACTAAGTCAAGCCATATACATGCTTCAATGTAAGCTCATGGCGATGAATTTTGCCTTTCAGCACCGCCTATTGCAGTCAACCTTCAGTGATGATGGTGGCCAGCCGTGCAAACTGATTGTGTTTGTCCTCTAGTTTCCTTGTGAACGCTAAACCTAGGCACAACAGATCAACCCAATAAATGGAATTGATGTCTTCTGGGGTGATGTTATCTTCTTGGCCTCTTACTAACATGGACGATAAGCAAGGCATCATGTCCACTCAGCCTCTGTGCTTTAAGAGGTCCTACCGTGCCCTATAAGAGGCATAAAACTCCCACACCAACTTTGAGAAGTAAGGGACCAATGGCATAGTGAATGGCTCCCAATCACAAATTTGAAATTGTTCGTAAATATCAGGGAAGTCATCCTTGAAAGAGTCAACCTCAAATCAAGCCTCCACTATAATAGATTGTTTCTCCTTGAAGTAGACATAATAAGCTTCCATTTTATCAACCCAAAGTAGAGTTGGGCGATTGGCTTGGCTTCTTCCACCTCTACTTCCTTGGATGGGGCAACCACCATGGGCACTTTCCCGTTATCCCAACACCTAGTTGATGTCATTATGCTACAGGACAATGTTAGTGCCATGAATATACCAATTTTGTTGTATTTTTCTTTATGATAAGTTAAAGAAAACAACTATTCTATGCTAGGAAAAAAATTAGACAGATTGGATGCCAGACAAAATGATCATAATTAGTGATAATTGACAGCCTGCATTGCACCTGCGTTTCGTAGGTTAGGACCCGTGGTTTGCAGGTTCTTCACAGGTCTATGACAAAATTGCAGGTAAAATGCTTGGCTCCTATGTTACACCTGTATTTCGCAGGAGCCGATCAACAGTTCACAAGTTGGAATGCAGGAAGAAGACAGGGACCAGACACTAAATCCCTCACTATCAAATAGCTATACCTCTAGAATCGGTGTAAAAGGGAGCTCATGTCGCCTTGAGATACTTCTGAATCACTGGCGTTGGTCACAATGCTTTACAAAGTTATGAGCATCATGATGGAGAGTGGGCCAGTAGAACCCACATTGTAAAACTTTTGCAGTTGTCCTTGCACTCCCATAATGGCCTCCAACTAGCAAAGAATGACATTCCTTAAGGATGGGTATCATCTCAACCTCTGGGACACATTGGCGAATCATGCCATCAACACAAATACGAAAAAGATATGGGTCATTGATAACTATCAAACCACACCTCTTACTGAAGTGAGAAGCAAACATTGTCACTAAAGAACCCAACTAGAGGTTGGGGTCGAACCCATAGGGAATACGGAGACTGGATTATAGCCGGTAATTGAACTTGTGAGGTAGTTACTTCAAAATAGGGGGATTCTAAAAGAAAATCAATAGTATAAACAAATATTAAAATTCTGATGTTGAGTCAATTTCAAAGGATAACTTGAGTTTATATTCCCCATGGGTTCATAACTGCATTGGGTATACACTCGTGATTATCACCAATACTTACTTATAGAACTGATAACTTAGGTTCATTCAAACGACAGACCAGTCCCTATTGAATGACTATACTCAATCACTTGACCAAGTCTCATGAGCAGTTTCAAACTATCCGTTATCACAAAGTTCTAGATTTAACTATCCTGCGAACACAACTCAAGTTAATACAATGATCATCAAGATCAAGGCTCTGTTGTAATTCTTTTTTACTAATCTCTACCTCTTCAACCAAAGCAAGTAAATAATTCGGGCATGTCCTAATGTTGCACACCGTTAAGAAATGTTTAAGCATGAAAAGAGTACAATATATGTATTTGTATTGGTTTAATATCACTTTGTGTAACCCTAGCTTATTAATTCACCATGGTTCCCACAACCCTAGCTATGGAGATTTTAGCCTCTCCTAGTTGTAAAGTTGTGATTTGCATTCATGATTAAGAATAAAAATCAATACTTACAATAATGATTGATAAAAAAACACTTCCTTCAATTACTCCAAAAAATCATGAAAAAACAACTAGCAAAAACAAGACGAATTCAAGAAAAGGTTGATTCACAAGTTGAATCAACTCAATCCTCTCTCTCTATTGTTGAAACAAGATGAATTCTATTGTTTTCTGATTGTCTCTGTTCGGGTGTTTTGTAACTACACGCAAGTGCACGTGGTCGAACAAGTAGTAAAGTGGCTCAAGTAAAGCCAAGTATCCATCCCACAGGGACTGAGCTACGGTACTAATTAACTTAAGTGTTAATGAACTATATCTTTAAGAATGCAGAGAACCAAATAAAGAATATTTTGAGAGTTAGAGTTTACTAATTAATAAAAATCTAAGGCAAAATGATAAAGTGAGTCGAACAATAGTAATGAGCAAGCTGAGGTTAAAACGAACATGCAGGGAAGTAATTTATCAATACAATTTAGTTAATCTTTCCTTCGGTTGCTAGTCAAGAAT
>JACEIK010005750.1:5252-65162 GCA_018107945.1 Datura stramonium
CCCTGTGGGTTCGACAATCCGGTTCTTAAAAAGAGCCACTATATTACTTGCACGACCCGTACACTTGCGGACGCGCTCGATGTGAAAAAGAGTCATCATCGGCGCCTGAATTGCGATTCACAATTTTCAATCGGCGTTTCACCAGTTGCAATGCTAGTCGGTTACTCTTCCTGTAGTGCACCCTTCCATCCTAAAAAAATCAAACAACAAAACATATGAGAAGAAACATGAAAGATGCTTGGGTTGCCTCCCAAGGAGCGTCTTATTTAACGTCGTGGCACGACGAAAGTTCCTCCAGGCCTACGGCTCATCCAGATACACCACCTCTATTCGGCCAACTTCTTCCAACACCCCCAAATATTTTTTAACCCGTTGACCATTTGCTTTGAACTTGCTCCCATTCTCACTATGGAGTTCGATGGCTCCGTTCTCGTACACCTAAGAAACCTTAAAAGGCCCTGACCATTTAGACTTTAACTTTCCTGGAAATAGTCGTAGTCGAGAATTGCCTCCCAATCCGCTGGAACAAAATTACGTTGCAACAGTTTTTGGTCATGATAGTATTTCATTCTGGCTTTCTAAATTGTTGCATTCTCATATACCTTCATTCTGAATTCATCCATCTCATGTAAATTATGGATTCGACCTTGGATAGCTCTTGGCCATTCCAGGTTTAAACTTTTCAATGACCATAAAACTTTGTGTTCTAGCTCCATCGGGAGGTGACATGCTATACCAAACACCAGCTGTTAAGGAGACCTTCCAATCGGTGTTTTAAATGCATTCCCATATGCCCAGAATGCATCATCTAACTTCTGCGCCCAATCTGTTCTATTCAAATTGACTATTTTAGTCAAGATGGACTTTATTTCCCAGTTGAAACTTTCACCTGTCACCTGGTCTGCTAGTGATACGAGGTGGCCACTTTATGCTTCACACCATACTTAGCTAGTAGTGTGCTGAACACCCAGTTGCAAAAATTAGAGCCTCCATCGCTAATGATAGCTCTAGGGGTACCGAATCACGAGAAGATATGTTTCTTTAAAAAGAGTTTTACACTTCTCACCTCATTGTTTGGTAATGGAACAACTTCCACCCATTTGGAAACATAGTCCACCGCTACCAAGATGTATTTGTACCCATAAGAACTTATAAAAGGACCCATAAAGTCAATCCCCCATACATTAAACAACTCAACATCTAATATTGGTGTTAGCGGGAGTTCATGCTGCCTCGAAATACTCCCTGTCCTCTGGCATCAATCATATTTCTTCACAAAGTCATGTGCATCTTGATGTAAGGTAGGCCAATAAAACCCGCATCGCAACACCTTGGCTACTGTTCGCACGCTCCCATAATGACCTCCCACAGGGGAAGAGTGACAAGCCTCTAGAATTGGGACCATCTCCACTTTCAGAATACACCTCCGTATTAACCCATCTGCACAACTTCGGAAGAGGTAGGGTTCATCCCAAAAGAATTTTTGAACATCATGCATGAATTTCTTGTTTTGCTGAAAATTCAATCCTTCAGGTACAATGTTACTAGCCAAGTAATTAGCAAAATCAGCAAACCACGGTGTCAGGTCGTGGGTTGCAGCTAAGATTCACTCATTCGGAAAGACTTTATTGATCTTCTCTTATGTTCCTGGCTGCCCATTTGTTTCTAGGCGCAATAAATGGCCGGTCACTTGATTCTCACATCCCCTATGGTCTTTCACCTCAAAGTCGAATTCCTGCAACAACAACACCCACCTAATCAATCTTGGTTTAGCATCCTTCTTGGCCATTAAATACCTGAGTGCTGCATGGTCCATGTGCACCACCACTTTAGTTCCTAGCAAGTACGCCCGGAATTTTTCAAATGCAAACACAACAGCTATGAGCTCCTATTCCGTTACTGTGTAGTTTGTTTGTGCATTATGCTGGGCTTTACTAGCATAGTAGATTGGGTGAAAGATCTAGTCTCTTCGTTGACCAAGGACCACTCCTAATGCTACCCCACTTGCATCCCACATGAGCTCAAAGGGTTTTGACCAATCGGGTGCTACAATGATTGGAGAAGAAATTAATGTATCCTTCAACTCCACAAAAGCCCTCAAAAAATCCTCATCAAAATTGAACTTAGCCTCTTTCTCCAACAGTCGGAATAGGGGATGAGCTATCTTAGAGAAATATTTAATGAAGCGATAGAAACCTGCATGTCTGAGGAAACTCCTAACACCCTTCACGGTGCACGGTGGAGGTAACTGAGCAATGGCATCCACTTTGGCCTGATCCACCTCAATTCCTTTTTCAGAAATTTTGTGTCCCAATACAATCCCTTCTTTGACCATGAAATGACACTTTTCGCAATTTAGGACCAAATTCGTCTCCGTACATCTCTTTAATACCTCATATAAATGTGTCAAGCAGTCATCAAATGAGTTCCCCACAACTGAGAAGTCATCCATGAAGGCTTCCATAGTATCTTCCACCATGTCGGAAAAGATGGACATCATGCTTCTCTGGAATGTGGCCAAGGCATTGCAAAGACCAAAAGGCATCCGCTTGAATGCAAAAGTGCCATAGGGACATGTAAATGTTGTTTTTTCTTGATCCTTGGGTGCGATTGAGATTTGATTGTATCCCGAGTATCCATCCAAGAAACAACAGTACTCTTTACAGGCTAGTCGGTCTAACATTTGGTCAATGAATGGTACTAGGAAATGATCCTTCTTTATCCAAGAGCTGAACTTATGGTAATCCATACAAACTCTCCATCCCTTGATTGGACGAGTAGCTATCAGTTCAGTCTTTTCATTCGGAATAACCGTGATGCCTCTTTTTTTGGGCACACACTGTACCGGGCTTATCCAACTACTTCTTGTGATGGGATACACCACCCCCGCATCTAGCCATTTAATAATCTCTTTCTTGACCACCTCTTGCACAGCTGGATTCAACCTTCTTTGATGTTCAACTGATGGGCTACAATTTTCTTGAAGATTGATCTTGTGAGTGCAAATCCCTGGAGGGATACCAATGATATCAGCTATTGACCATCCTATAGCTCGGATATGCCTTTTCAACACCTTAATGAGTTTATCTACCTGCAACGGAGCGATCTTTGCTGCAATAGTAACCGGGAGAATTTCATTCTTTCCCAGGTATGCATATTGTAGGTGAGTGGGCAAGGATTTGAGCTCCAGCTTTGGTGGGGTCACAATAGAAGGCTGTAACTGAGGGGTTGTACAATTCTTCAAACCAAGGTCTAGCTTTCTTGGTGGGAACAGATAATCTCTTATCTCCTTACTCACATGATGAACCTCCTCAAGTTCTTCACCTTTCAAGAAAACATCAGCAATAAGTTCTCCAACAACCTCTTCCTCAATTTTCCACTCGAATATATCATTCTCTACAATGTCCTGCATTGGAGTCGTGTTGCTTTTTGTTGTTTGATCTGACATCTAAGATGCTAACTCATTCATCCGCTCCTCCAATTGTTGAATGATGATATCATGACTCTTTACAATGGTTGTTAGATCCAAGAGTTTACTCCATAAATCTTGAACTCCCTCTTCAGTCGCAAGAACCTTTTCAAGCACCACTTCTAGAGTACTTTCCATATGAGGTGGGATTGACTCATTGCTCCCTTGACTACTCGTATCGACTGACCGAGAATTGTTCCAACCTTGGTTTCCATAATAGACATAATCATAGTCATGGTTGGCTTGGCTACATCTAGAATGGAAACCCTTCATATAGTTCGTCAACAACTCCATCTGCTTCATCATGACTAACAACATTGCATTTTTCTTCCCCTCTCTAAGCCATATTTCATCTACTAGATTGATGATCTCCACACAAGACACCCCTTCCGGGTCTCGTGACCATCCTCCGAAACTGCTCATGAGCTACACACAATCGATTAGTAGCGACCACTATGGTGTGAAACTAATTCAACTTAACAATCAACACGAGAATATCAAGCACTAGTCCCCGACAACGGAGCCATTTTTTATAACGTCCAAAATATATCCTTAATGCAAATAATATACACGGTCGAAGTATCAAAACAAGTAACTCGATGAGTGCCGGGGTCAAATCCCATGAGACTAGGGAATGATAGTTACAAGTGTCGGTTGAGAAAATTGATGTTAGCTTGCACCATGTAGATTTAATATAAAAACAAAAAAAATTGGGGGTTGAAATGTGCAGTGAATTGTATTGGGTGATTTAGTAAAATAAAATAGCAAGATTAGCTAAGTTGTCGACAAAAATGTGAAAGACTAGAGGTGCGATGTAGATGAGATACTAACTAGATCGGGACATGTCAGGTCATCTTACGAGTTCAACAAGTGTAAATAATCTCGAAAAGTAGGTAGTTACATCTTTTCAGCCTTCTAATTACCACTTACTAGAGTTTTGTCAAACCTCTAGTCACGATTTAGCTCAACCCGATTAGATTTGGATTAGCAACTGCACTAATTTCTAGCTATTAGCTGCTAATAAGGAATAAGAATGCAATTTCAGCTATTTCTAGCCCAATTTCACACTCTCTTATCCATGCCCACTATTAAATTCTCTTCCAATACTTAATTATTCTTTTACAAGCAATAATCAAGCAAGAATAAATAGACTCATATCATAATTAATGGATCTCCCATTATAGATTGAAGAGAATCTAATAGATTTATACTTAATTGAACAATATGAAGATGACTCTAGCAATACCCAATCTAATTAAGTATTCATCATCACACACCTCTAGTTAATGATTTAGCTACTCATGATTAAGAAATTCAAAAACGCATTCATTAATAGATCCATTGAATTTAATAGCAAGAGTAGAAAAATCAACTTCACAAAATAATTTCCAACAAAATTTGAAACTTACTAGTACAAAGAAGAAATAGAGAAGAGTACTTTCTACAGATTTACCAATCAAAATCTCCCTACTTCAACTAAGAGAATGTTTTGCAGCTAAAAAGGGAAACAATGATGTGATATATGCTTTGTTCTCTCTCAATATCTCTAATTCTATCTCTCCTTCTGCATATATATACAAAGTACTTTTTCTTCTATTTATATCCTGAAAAGTAGGGGCGCTTTTTATCTCTTTTCCCGTGTTGGACGATTATATCCCTGAGCACCATTCTGGAATCGAAGGAGACACCGGTGGTCTGCAGGTTCCAATCCATGAATCGCCGGGCATCTTTTATGAATTCTTATTCAATTCCTATGAGCATCGGCGGTGCACCTGGCGTTTGGCCGAACCCAATCCGTGAACCGTTAGATCTTTGAGTTATTTTCCAAAACATTTGGGTGCCTTTCAGCGAATGGACCAGCTAAATGCCTCTGGCACTTCACAAACCGCCGTGACGTTAATCCTCAGAGGCAGTGATGTTCGGCCTTTGGCCTGCGTTTCACTGGTTTTCACCTGTGGATCGCTAATTTACTCTCACTCCTTCTTTTTGCTCCATTTTGGTTCTTTTCTTCACATTTAGTCATCTGCACACAACAAAATCAAAAAGGGTATAAAATCCAAATAATCAAGTCAAGAACTAAGCAAAAACTCAAGTTTTAGAACCCAATGAGTTGGTAAATTACCAACTCATCAAGCCGCATAAGCAACATAGCAAATAAATTATGTAGCAAGAAATAAATTGTATAGTCATAGCGCGTCCTAGTATGTAGGGGACCTCTTTTATGCCAGAGGTGGGCCTAAACACCACATATATGAGATTATAATAAATTGATCCAAGCTTTAATTATGGATAATTTTTGAATTTGGAGTTAGATAATAATACAACAAACACCTTCATCTAAATATTTCATCTAAGCTATTGCAATGAGTCCAAAAATGACATAAAGGGTAATATAAAACAAAAAAAGGCAAATCATATTCGTTAGATCAAATCTTCATGCTCCATAGTGGTTGTACTCCAAACCATGTAGCTTTGGCACTAAAGTGATGTATATTATCTACCGGCTCATAGCTTACGGACCTCTTCTTCGTCACCAAGTCCTTCATAAACTTAGGATATCCCTATATTTGTTCCAATGCCTCTATATCAATGGTATGTTCACGATAGTTGCTTAAGCATCGAAAGGAAATTTCTCTCGAACTTACCATTTTCCACCCTTTTTCTTCATTCTTGAGTGAACGGCGGTGGTTGTAGGATAGCTTTGTGCACTTGAGTTGCTTCTTGATCAATGTCAAGTTCTTTTATTCTCTATCTGGGCCTCGAAACTCAACACTCTACATCTTATCACTCTTATCACTTTCCTTAATAATTCTCTTTCTCTAACTACAACCGGAAAAGGGGGTCAACTTTTGGTTTACCACTCCTATTCATCACCGCCACTTGCAAAGGGCCATCATTCTTAGACTCGGACGGTGTTTCTAGGTAGTGTACCCTTTTGTCTAGGGTTCAAGTGATTTTGAAAGTTGCCCAAGTCAGTGAGCCTTCACCCTTTCGATGGCGGCTGCATGAGATTCCACTCTCTCGACCCATACTTGATATGTCACCCTGGGGATATCCCTTTAATTGCTCACTAGTGGACTCCTTACCTTCTTCAAGATCTCGACCATCATGCTCTCTAACTTTGATTGTCCCGCCTCCCTCTCTCGTGCATTGGGATGCACATAAACTCCAACCCTTTTATTGCAATAACCATCGTTTCTCCATTCTCCATCGCTCTCATGATCGCGACTCCTATCTCTATACCCATTTCCGGTTGTAGTTGTCTTTGTATGGTTCCGATCTTGGTTTCCAAAACTCGGCGCCAATTTTCTTGTCTCGGGATGCTTGGGCGTTGGCCTTAAACCCGCCACTTGGCTATTCAGAAATTTGGTTTCTTTTCCTTGGAGTCGAGTGATCAACTCCCGGCTCCATTCCTTATGTCCCCACTACATTTACCTTTTTGGCTCCTACTCCTATGATGTGCTTTGTAAGAAAATCCAACGATGTGCGCACGTGAACCAACTCTTGGTCACGTTCTTCTTCCTTCCTATGTTGGTCTAAGGCCAAACTAACAACATATGTACCCGACCGCTGCATCAGCCTCCCTTTGTATGTCATGCTCGTTTTCTGTTTTAGTCACCTCGTCAAGGATTGCAGCAGCTTGCTCCTGTGCGTGACTCATCAATGCTCCTCCCGTCACTCGTGTCCGCATAGATTTTGTGCTATTATTTGAAGACCAGAAAAATTCCCAACAAGCTATCATTTGGGATTTTATGGTTCGGCACTTTGTCAAATTCTTGAACCTTAGCCGGGTTTCATGAAGTGCCTCCTCGTCTTGAGTTGTTGAAAATTTTATATCTCATCCTTTAGCTACAACGCTCTAGAGGGGGAAAATAATCTTCAAAAGGCCTTCTTGAGTTCTCCGCTAGTTATGGGAGTCACACAACCCGATAACCGCAGTGGCTTCGCCGATAGAGAGAAGGGGAAAAGCTTGAGCCGAATGGCATCTTACAACTCGGGGCAACCCGTACGCCTTATCTATTCCTATGAAGTTCATCAAGTACAGGTTGGCGTCATCCGCTGCGTGACCATTGAACACCCCTTTCATGTTTAACAATTGAATCATGGTGCTCATGATATCAAATTTGGTGTCCCAACGGGCGCTGGTGGTGGCACACTGCCCACCCACCCAACTTCATCAATGTCCGGGTCCTCATCATCGAAGAACGAAAGGGTACATAGCACTCGTTTGCCCCTCCCATGTCGATCAATATTAACTACCTCTTCTCTAACATCTTCCACATCCCCGAAGTGCGCCTTAGCTTATTAAGCTATGCGGGCATCTTTTCTTCCCTGTTCTCTATCCCGTGCAAACTGTTCATTCAATTCCCGGGTTCAATGGAATCAGATCTCCACTACTCCGAAAGTGCTTGGCATTCACCGGAAAACAAATTATGGGTATCAAAAAACAAAAAGAAAATGTAATTAATGAAATAACTACCAAAAAAATTCTAATACAAGCAAATAATCAAGTATTAGCTACATTCCATGGCAAAAGTGCCACTTTTTGATAATGCTCAAACCATACCTCGTACCGAAGTATGAAGCGGACGTTGTCACAAAGAACCCAACTAGAGGTTGGGGTCTATCCCACAGGGAATATGAAAGAGCTATACTAAAGACTAGAAGTGAACTTTTGGGTAGTTACTCCAACAGGGGGTTCTAAAGAAAAAACAATAATTAAAAACACGCTAAAACTTTAGTTGAAATCAAGAGTGAAGGATAACTAGGGTTTTGTGTTGCCCCATGGGTTCATAACTGCTTTGGGTATACATACGTGATCATCACCAATGCTTACTTGTAGAATCATAACATAGGTTCATTCAAACGATCGTTCGTTTCCTATTGAATGACTATACTTAATCACCGGCCTGTCTCAGCGAGAGATTGCACCAATCATATCAATATGTCCCAAATTTAACTATCCCGTAACCAAAGCTCAAGTTAATACAATGATCATCAAGATCAAGGCTTTGTTGTAATTCTCTTTTCTTAATCTCTACCTCTCTAGACTCAAGAAAGTAAAAAATTCTGACATGTCCTAATGTTGCACTGCTAGGAAACGTTTAAGTATGAAGAGAATACAATACAAATGTTTTGCATTGGTTTTGAATCACTTTTATGTAACCCTAGCTTGTTAATCCACCATGGTCTTACAACCCTAGGTATGGAGGTTTTAGCTCTCATAGTTGTAAGATTGTAATTTGCATTCATATTTAAATACATAAATCAATACTTACAATTATGAAGAGAGAAAACTTTGTATTAATCAAGAAAATCCTCAAGAACAATATGAAGATCAAACAAAACCAAGAAAAAGGTTGATCACAAGTTGAACAACTCAATTCTCACCAAAGTCTCCCTAACTTCATTACTAATCAATTCTAATCACTCCTAATCACCTCTCTCTCTATCTCATGAAAATAAAACATAAAACGTATTTATATAGACATAAAAATCCTTTTCCTAGGCTAACAGGGTGTATTTCCATAATTGAGTTGGGCAAGTAAGGCCATGACCTGTCCCGCGACTCGTAGCAGGTGGTGGCACGTTGTACCTTCTTCCCGTACGTCATGAGCTGGGCTAAAATTTGGCTAAGTGGTGGACCTTGGCACTGCATGCTTCCTACACCAGACCGAAGCCCGTGGCTTGACTCGAGACTTTGAAATTTTTTTGATGTTCATCACGAGTGCTTTGGTACGACTGCACTGCTAACATGACCGCACTGGTAATAAATTGATCCAAGCTTTGGTACAACTCGCACCTTATACTTCACTCAGCTTGGTAATAAATTGATCCAAGCTTAATTATGGATAATATTTGAATTTGGAGTTAGATAAATACAACAAACACCTTCATCTAAATATTTCATCTAAGCTATTGCAATGAGTCCAAAAATGACATAAAGGGTAATATAAAACAAAAAGGCAAATCATTCGCTAGATCAAATCTTCATGCTCCATCAAGTTGTACTCAAACCCATGTAGCTTTGGCACTACAATGATGTATATTATCTACCTACCATAGCTACTTCGACCTCTTCTTCGTCACCAAGTCCTTCATAAACTTAGGATATCCCTATATTTGTTCCAATGCCTCTATCAATGGTATGTTCACAGATAGTTGCTTAAGCATCGAAGGAATTTCTCGCTGAACTTACCATTTTCCACCCTTTTCTTCATTCTTTGAGTGAACGGTATGTTGGTTGTAGGATAAAGCTTTGTGCACTCTGAAGCTGCTCCTTGATCAATGTCAAGTTCATTCTTCTCTATCGGGGTCCTCTCGGAAACTCAACACTCTACATCTTATCACTCTTATCACTTTCCTTAATAATTCTCTCTTTCTAACTACAACCGGAAAAGGGGGGTCAACTTTTGTTTACCACTCCTATTCATCACCGCGCCACAGCCGCCATCATTCTTTAGATTCTGGACGGTGTTTCTAGGCAAGCAGGCCCTTTTGTCTAGGTTCGGATGCCGAAAGCCCGCCTGCCGTACCAATTTGCTTGATGGCGTTGTACGAGATTCCACTTCGACCCATACATGATATGTCACCCCTAGATATCCTCTTTAATTGCCACTAAGGGACCTTACCTTATTCATCATCATCAATCATGCTCTCTAACTTTGATTGTCCGGCCTCTCATGCATTGAGGCACATAAACTCCACTCTCAAGTTATTGCAAGCAACCATTGTTTCTTCTCCATTCTCCATCGCGTTCACGACCACACTCCTATCTCTTTACCCATTTCTGGCCAGCTTGTCTTTATGGTTCCGATCTTGGTTTCCAAAACCTTGGCGCCAATTGTCTTGTCTGGATGCTTGGGCGTTGGCTCGGAAACCCGCCACTTGGCAATTCAAAGAAATTTGCTTCTTCCTGAGTCGAGGTGATTAGCTCCTGGCTCCATTCCTTATGTCCCCACTACATTTACCTTTTGGCTCCTACTTCCATGATGTGCTTTGTAAGAAAATCCAACGATGTGCGCACGTGAACCAACTCTTAGTCACGTTCTTCTTTTCTTCCTATGTTGGTCTACAAATAAACCAACATATATACGGCCGCCGCACGCCCTCCTTTGTATGTCATGCTCGTTTGTCTTAGTCACCCCCGCTGGGCGATTGCAGTGTTTTGCTCCTGTGCGTGACTCATCAATGCTCCCGCCACCGAGAAACCGCAATAGATTTTGTGCTATTATTTGGAAGACTAGAAAATTCCCAACAAGCTATCATTTGGGATTTTATGGTTCTGGCACTTTGTCAAATTCTTCTGAACCTTAGCTAGGCTCTAAGTGCCTTCGGTTTTGAGTTGTTGAAAATTTTAGATCTCTGTCCTTTGCACAAACGTTCTAGAGGGGGAAAATAATCTCTCCAAAAGGCCTCTTGAGTTCCCCTCCGCTAGCTATGGAGTCAATGCTGGGCCAACTCCGATAACCGTAAGGTGGCTTCTCACGCGATAGAGAGAAGGGGAAAAGTTTGAGCCGAGTGGCATCTTGGCTAACTCTGGGCAACCTGTACGCCTTACATTCCTATGAAGTTCATCAAGTACAGGTTGGCGTCATCCGCCGCGACCAACACCCCTTTCATGTTTAACAATTGAATCATGGTGCTCATGATATCAAATTTGGCCCCAACGGGAAGTGGTGGTGGCACAATTGTCTGTACCGACCCAGCCTTCATCAATGTCCGGTCCTCATCATCGAAGAATTGAGGGGCAAGTATATAACCTCTCGTTGCCCCTCCCATGTCGATCAACATTAACTACCTCTTCTCTAACATCTTCCACTTCGAAGTGAAGCTTTGCCGAGCTAGCTCACCCTAGCTGATCACCTATGCGGGCATCTCTTTGTTCCCGGTTCTCATCCCGTGCGTTGTTCATTCAATTTCCGGGTTCAATGGAATCAAGGGATCACCACTACTCCGAGTGCTTGGCATTCACCTAAAATAGCCTATGGGTATCAAAAACAAAAAGAAAATGTATTTGAAATAACTGGCCAAAAATTTCAATACAAGCAAATAATCGAAGTATTATCCATATTCCATCTAGCAGTGCATTTTTGATAACGCTCAAAACCATACCTTCCTATCGAAGTATGAAGGGACGTTGTCACAAAGAACCTGGTCCAGAGGTTGGGGTCTCATTAGTGGAATATGAAAGAGCTATACTAAAGACGGTAAGTGAACTTTTAGGTAGTTATTCCAAATAGGGGGTTCTAAAGAAAACAATAATGAAAAACACTAGCTTAAACTTTAGTTGAAATCAAGAATGAAGGATAACTAGTGCCCCCATGGGTTCATAATGCTTGGGTATACATGATCATCACCAATGCATACTTCAGAACCGGAGAACATAGGTTCATTCAACACCGAGTTTGCTCTTTATTGAATGACTATACTTAATCAATCGGGTAGGTCTCATGAGAGATTGCACTAACTGTTATCAATATGTCTCAAATTTAACTATCCTGTAACAAAGCTCAAGCAATACAATGATCAATACATCAAGGCTTTGTTATAATTCTTTCTTTCTTAATCTCTACCTCTAGACTCAAGCAAAGAAACCCGGACATGTCCTAAGGTTGTACGCCGTTAGGAAATGTTTAAGTATGAAGAGAATACAATACAGCAGTTTATTGGTTTTGAATCACTCTTTAAGGGTCTCCTAAGCAGTTAATTCACCATGGTTCCCACAACCCTAGCTATGGAGGTTATAGCCTCTCATAGTTGTAAGATTGTAATTTGCAGTCATAATTAACAGAGCAACCAATACTTCATAATTATGGAAGAGAGAAAACTTCTTTTGTATTAAACTAGCAAAATCCTCAAGAACAATATGAAGATCAAAAACAAAACCAAGAAAAAGGCTGATCACAAGTTGAACAACTCACTCTCAACTCAAAGTCTCCCTAACTTCGTTACTAATCAATTTTAATCACTCCTAATCACCCTCTCTTCTATCATGAAAAATAAAACATAAAACGATTTATATAGACATAAAATCCTTTTCCTAGGCTAACAGTGGTGTTTCCATAATTGAAGTTGCCTGCGTCACGACTCCGTCCCGCGACCCGTAGTAGGTAGGTATGGGTTGTACCGGCTCGTACGTCATGAGATGGCTAAAATTTGCTAAGTGGTGGACCTTGGTACGACCTGCATGCTTCCTAAGCAAGTCGTGACCGAGCTCGTGGCTTGACTCGAGACTTTGAAATTTTTCTGATGTTCATCACGAGTGCTTTGGTACGACTCGTACCTTGCTACCACGACTGCATCGTTCCATCCAGAAATGGTGGACAACCTCTTGTGCAAATATTCAGAATCTTTTCACGACTTCGTCACTTGATCAGAAGCTTTATAAGACTCTTACTAAGAGTCGTAGGATGCACCTCTTCATCCTTAGCCTCTCGAAACTTCTCATGACCAAAAGAGTACGACTCAGAGTAGAGGACTGGTGAGTTGCTTATTTTCCGCACTTTCAGCTATCTTTGCACATTTTTCTCCGACACTATTTATTCGTAATCAAAGAAAAAGTGCCTATATCCATACAAATATACCTAAGTCCAGTTATTTTCTTAGTTTTGAGACGTAAAGTAAGCAAACTCACAAAGACATCAATGAATTTATGAATTAAGCTATGATGTGTTGTGGATTTACAACACTATTGACGCTCAAAATAAGAAAATAACATGGACTTAGGTGTATTTATATGGATATGAGGCACTTTTCCTTTGATTTCAGGATAAATGGGTGTTGGAACAATAAATTGCAAAAGAAAGCTAAAAGTGCAAAAAAGGAAAAAGTGCACCACGCATAATTTGTAGGATGGACCTATGAGTCATACTACCGTGGATAAGAAGTCAAAGCTTAACTCCGAAGACTGCTCCTACAAGACTTGTCGTCATGGATCGCACCATGATGCTACAAGTTGGGTGTTACCGTGATGAAATCCTAATTGCACAGAGGCCGATTCTCAAGACGAGAGTGATCCTACGAATTCGTGATGAAGGCAAAAATAGCCGCACCATACCGATCGTGGTGAAGTTCAAACAAAGTTCAAAATATCAGGATCAAGCCATGGGTGCAATGTATGAGTCGTGGGAGGTATTTAATCGTACCTTTTCCTAACACTTAGCCAAAATTCAGCCAAGACTTAAAGCCATGAGTCGATTCCACGGTCCATGAGAAGTCTCTACGAGTTGTAGAAGGACCCCCACGAGCTCGGCAACAAATATGGAATTCAGTCCCGTTGTTTAGAAAAGGATTCTGTCTCTATAAATACGTTTTTATGTTTTATTTTTCAGAGGGACGACGAATAGATTCTAATTTTTAGTAGGAAAATATTGTAGTAAGCAATTTTACATCATTGAAAGAGAGAATTGAGTTGGTTCAACCTTGTGATAAAACTTTTCTTGATCTCATGTTGTTCTTGCTACTTGTTATTCAAAATTTTGCATTAATTGAAGGAATCAAGCTTTTAAATCATCTTTGTAAGTATATTTTTTATGTCTTCAATCATGAACACAAATCACAACCCTGCAACTATGAGAGGCTAAAAACATCCATAGCTAGGTTGTGGGAAACCATGATGGATTAACAAGTTAGGGTTGCACAAAGTGATTCTAAAAACCAAAGACTAATTATTTATATTGTAGTCTCTTCATCTTTAATGATTCTTAGCGGTGCACAACGTTAGAAAGTGCCCGAATTCCTTTACTTCTGCTTTGGTCGAAGAGATACGTATTGGGAAAAGAGAATTACAACAGAGCCTCGTTCTTGATGATTATTGTATTAACTTGAGATGTGGTCGCAGGATAGTTATATCTCTGGAACTTAGCACTGCCAATTTGCAAACTAATGAGACTTAATGAGTAATTAAGGATAGTCATTCAATAGGGATTAGTCGATTGCTCTGAATGAACCTAGTTATCGCTTCTGTAAGTGAATATTGGTAAAGATCATGAATGTATGTCTAAAGTTTTTATGAACTCCATAAATACAAACTCCTAGTTATCCTTTAACTATTGGATTTGAAAATATAATCTTGACTTCTGTTTATTTTTATTATTGTTTTTTTATTAGAATCCCCCCATTGTGAATTAACTATCATAATGAAATTCATCTACCTACTGCACATAGATCTTTCCATATTCCTTGTGGGATTGACCCTAACCTCTCGCTGGGTTATTTATTTACAACGTCCGCTTCATACTTCGCCTGGAAGTGTAGTTTGAGCGTTATCAAAAGGGCGTCGTTGTCGGGGAAGTACGGCTAAGACTATGTTATTAGCTTGTATTTGACTTGTTTGGTAGTTACTTTAATTTTTATGTTTTTTTTCCTTTTGTTTTTTATTTTGTGACTTCCTCAAAGTTTACATCTAGGATAAACCTCCACCCAAACACTCAAAGATGGAACACGATTAGTCACAACCTTAGTGGAAGGAATTGCGACTAATGATACTTTGCGCTAGGATAATGAATTATGGAGATAATGGGAGCCTAGAATATACAGACGCTATTGCTTTAAACGGGATAGGGTCATATAGCTTCAGCCCAAAGAAGCTAGACTCCGAACTTAAAGAACCGTTCAACACCACCGACCAAACCATCTATGGAGGTGATTTCATCTATCCTTGAGATGAAAGCACTACCCACACCCAAGTATTCATTCCTTGAGAAAACAAAGCCTTGTCTAAGAGAAGTTGCAAGAACCTTTATCCAATAAGCGTGTGGGAAGTTATGGTCAACATATTGAAAAGATAAAGAAGGCACCTGATGGACCATAACCGATAACATCGTATCCCACTGTAGCATATGCACCATAAAATCCAGCCGGAACCGTATCTAAGCTGGGCATAGAGCATCGCCGTCGCTCGAACCCGCCTCATGCAAGAAATGGTAAAAAAGGAGATTATGAAGTTGTTGGACGTCGGGGTAATATATCCCATAAATGATTACCAATGGGCAAGTCTTTTCAACGGTACCAAAAAAGGGAGGGATTATGATAGTTCCCCAATGTAATGAATGAGTCGATACCAACACGACTGGCCACATGTTGGTGTGTATGCATGGACTACAGAAACTCAACCACTACACTCGAAGGATCACTTTCCAATGCCATTCTCGGATCGATGCATGATAGACTATAGTGTATAGAATGGTACCGCGTCCTGACGTATATTACGATTATTATAATTAGATCACTATCTGCATGATTAGGAGAAGACCACCTTACTTGTTCATATAGGACCTTGCTTTCAAGAGAATGCCCTTCATTGTAACGCTCCACCACATTCCAATAATGTATGATGTCCATATTTTCATACATGGTTGGAAGACACCATCGAAGTATTTATGGATTATTTCTCGGTACGAGGTGAGTCATTCGAGTCCTTCCTTGAGCATCCTAGCAAAGTGCCGAAAGATGTGAGGAAACCACCTGATCTAAACCGGAAAATGTCACCATGGTTAAAGAGGGCATAGTGCTTGTCCATAAAATCTCAAAAAGGGGATCGAGGTAGACAAGGAAAAACTTAAGTTATCTCAAGATTGCCAACCCCTATATCCATCAAAGGGGCCGAAGATTTTAGGGCATGTAATTCTACCGTCAGCGATCAAGGATTTTTCCAAAATAGCACAACCATTGTGCAAACTATTGGAGAAAGAGGTAAAGTTCTTATTCGATGAGGCAAGTCTAAAAGGATTTGAGTTCCTAAAAGAAAAGCTCACCACTGTCTTATCATCATAGCTCCGCATTGGTCTCTCCCCTTTGAGGTAATGTGTGACGCCAGTGGTGTTGCTCTTGGTGCCGTTTTTAGGTCAAAGAAGAGCAAAATCTTTTCATCCAATATATTATGCTAGCAAGAAACTCAATACATCCCAATAAAAATTATACAAGCCACTTTAATAGGAACTATTGGCAAAGTGGGTCTTTGCATTTGAAAATTTCACCATACTTGCTCTGAACTGGTGATCATTGAAACAGACCACGCCGCATTGAGGTACCGGACGATAAAAGATGCCAAATCCAAACATTAATTCTCAGAGATCTCTTTCAAGAATTTGAATTTGAAGTAAAAAGATAGGAAGGGAATAGATAACCAGTGGCCGATCATTTATCCAGACTTGAGGTCACAAAGGAGCATATGAAGGCTGAGATCAATGATGCATTCTAAACGAAAGGTGTATTAGTTGCATCACGTACTGATCCCTTGGTTTAGCTAAGATAGATAACTACTTGGTTACCACATAATGCCAGACATGACTCCTCACCGTAAGAAGAAGTTCTTATTTGATGTCCGACTTCGTATTACTAGGATGAGCCATTTATCATGCATTTGCACAAATGGGATCATTCGTAGGTATCCTAGAAGGGGAGATGTCGACCATGAGGCTTGTCATTCATCTCCCGTAGGGGTATCATAGTGGCACCCAATAACAACACATAACAATTTTTCAATACGGGTATTACCGAAAATTGACTATCAAGATGCATTTTAATTTTGCCATAGTCAAAAAGCATCAGTTCTAAAGGAAGGAGATATTACTCGTAAAAGCATGAGTTTCCATTAACCCCAATTTTGAAGGTTAGAACTATTTTGATGTGTGGGGCATTGACTTGCGCCCATTCATTAGCTCATATGGATGATGTACATTCTCGGTGGCTTTGGATTATGTATCAAAAATGGGTGGAGGCTATTGCATACAAACAATGAATGCAAGAGTGTTACAACATTCCTCCGAAAGCATATCTTTTCCATGTTTGGCACTCCGTGAGCTAGTTAATCAGCGATGGTGGATCGCATTTCTACAATCGCCTTCAAAACATTACCGGAGAAATACGGTGTAAAGCACAAGGTAGCTTAAGCACCTTACCACCTCAACCAAGTGGGCAGGTAAAAGTTTCTAATAGGGAATCAAGACAATTCCCGCGCGACAAGAAATACAAGCCGACAGATTAGGCTCGGAAGCTTGATGATGCATTGTGGGCTTCATCGACAAAGATATAAGACTCCCATTGGCTCATCACCTTACCCAATGGTTTATGGTAAAGCATTCCACTCTACCATTTCTGAATTAGAGCATAAGGGCATTGTGGGCATTAAAAGTAAATATGTATTGAATGACGCGCCAAGCTAGGATTGAACTAGCTCAATGAGTTGGATGAATTTCGACTTAATGCTTGTGAGAGTGCAACATTTATAAAGAACGAATGAAGATCTATCAACAAAAAAGATCACAAGAAGGGAGTTTAGCCTAGGCGACTTTGTATTGTTGTTTAACTAAAGACTCCGACTCCGCACCCTCGAAGTTGAAAACTAGATGGATGGGACCTTACTGAGCAGTGTCTCCATACGATGAAGTGGAACTTGGAGAAAAGAGAGAGGTAAAAGGTTCAAAGTAAATGGGCAAAGAATAAAAGTGTATCCGGGAGATAAGATTTAATTGAAAGAGTGGAGGAAACATACCTTTGATGATACCCGAGTAGAAGTCACAAAAGTAACGTCGTGCCACGATGTTAAATCGTGTTGCATGGGAGGCAACTCCATGGAAGGAGAAGTCCGAGTAGCCACAAGTATGTCCTTTTCCCTACATGCTTATATTTTATGCTTCGGGGACGAAGCTCATTTTTAAAAAGGGGGAAAGTATTTTTAGGATTTTTGTTCGCTCCGAGGGTTTTCTTGTTGTGTTTCTTTTTCCCTCGGTGCATGCTATCTAGCATAATCGGCATGTGTTAGATTTTTGTTTTTAGTCGTGATTTTTGTTTGATTAGAAAGTAACTTAGGAATACTACCTAATGATATGCACTAGTTTTGCTGTTTTTAAAAAATTGACCCTCGCCATAAATATTTGCTATATGTATTTATGACAACAAAGCATGATTTCTGTGGATCGTTTTATGTCATTTAGTTATTAATAGTGCTAGTCTTTTTAAGCCATGTATGAACCAGGATGTAAAGTAAAAATAGTTCATGTACCATGTGTGAGTGAGGTCTTATATTTATTGCGGTATGCTGTTGAAGACCTAGAACTTGCCCGGTTGGTCTTTTCATAGGTTGGGGGATGGTAAGTTAGGATATGATCATAAGCCATTTTTGTTTTAGCTCACTTTTAGCCTATATTGTCATGCCAAAGTTTCATGAATCCCTTGATCCCAAGTTTGAGCCTTAATAGACCATATTTCTTTGATTTACCTGTTAACCGTACCCATTTATTTATAATGAACCTCGTTTGGCCCCCGGTCCTTCCTGATAGAACTTCAACATAAGCAAAATGCTTAAGTTGAGGGTGGCTAGAGTAGGGTGTATAAAATGGCGTGGAGCAGGAGAAAAGGAAAGAAAAGAAAAAATAGAAAAAGTGGTGAAAATTAAGGTGGTGAGGAAAAGTAATAAGTTGAAGATTTGAGAATATTGAAAAAGAAAAAAATTCAAAAGAGCTTGAAATTGCTGAAAATGTGAAAAATCACCTTACCTATGCAAATATTCTTAAAATGGGAAAAGGGAAAAAAAGAAGACAAAAAGAATGAAGGATGAAATAGGAAAATATAGCCACTGATGTAGTGCCAAGGAAGGGATAGTCACTCATAAAATCTTTCATCTTTTATCTTGTTCAGCCCTAAGCCTACATTACGAGCCATATCAAGTCTTATGGTGATGCTAACTTGACCATCTAACAAACTAAAGCGTAGGAAATAAGGGCAAGACTATGGTATTCATGTATAATACTTGCATTTATTTGAGAGTGAGTGTCATTTTTCCTAGTCCCATGTTTCCATTTTGATACTTCATATTATAGTGGGGACTTTATTTTTGTGAGGGTGCATGGATTATTTGCTTTTACTATCAATTCGTGTGAAACACCTAGGTGATGACTTTATTGCTTGTTGATAGTTAGATGACATGTCTTGATCCCTGTATATGATGTTTTGATGTTGTTTGCAATACATTAGCTAATGATGTTTCATAAGGAAGGGTCAATATAGTTTGTATATAGAGTGCACAAATTTGTTTGAGTTTTGGCAGAGTATCTTAAGTTTTTATTTTCTAGTTGAGCGTCGTGTTTAGTTTTTCTTTTTCTTTTGCCCGAGGACATGCAAAAGTCTTAAGTTGAGGGTGTTGATGTGTTGTAGATTAACAATACTATTGATGCTCAAAACTAAGAAAATAGAATAGACTTAGGTGTATTTATGTGGATATGAAACACTTTTCCTTTCGACTTCAGATAAATGGGTGTTGGAACAATAAATTGCAAAAGAAAGCTAAAAGTGTGTAAAAAGGGGTAAAAATGCAGTCCACGCATGATCCGTAGGATGGACTCACGAAGTCGTGATTTAAGGTTGTGATAAGAAGTCAAAGTTTAACCCGGAAGACCAATCCCACGAGACTCTGTCATGGATCGTACCATAATTGTACGAGTCATGATGAAATCCAAAAGAATTACATAGGAGGTTGATTCACGCATTTGAGAGATCCTACAACTGTGAGATGAAGGTACGAGCCGTACCTCATACCGATCGTGGTGAAGTTCGTACAAAGTTCAAAGTATCAGATCAAGCCACAAAAGTGGCAGCACCGTGAGGATTATGTACGAATCATAACTTGGCCCAATACTTAGCCAAAATTCATCTAACACTTTAAGCCACGAAATGCATGCCACGGTCAATGAGAAGCCCCTACGAGTCGTAGGAGATCCGTGACGAGCTCGGGCCGAAGAAATGGAATTCACCGTGTTAGCTTAGGAAAGGATTTTTGTGTCTCTATAAAATACGTTCTATGTTTTATTTTTCGTAGAGGACTAAGAATAGACTTTAATTTTTAGTAGAAACATTGTAGTAAGCAATTTTACATCATAAAAAAGAGATAATTGAGTTGGTTCAACCCTTGTGATCAACCTTTCTGATCTCATATTGTCTTTGCTACTTGTTATTCAAGATTTTGTGGATTAAATGAAGGAATCATTTTTCTCAATCATCTTTTGTAAGTATTATTTACAAGTTCGTCAATCATGAACACAAATCACAACCCTGCAACTATGAGAGGCTAAAACCTCCATAGCTAGTTGTGGGAGCCATGGCGGATTAACAAGTTAGGGGTTGTACAAAGTGATTCTAAACCAATATTAATTATTTATATTGTAGTTCTTCATCTTTAATTATTCTTAGTGGTGCACAACGTTAGGAACTATCAATTTTACTTTATTGGTCGAAGAGCAGATTAGAAAAGCAAATTACAACAGAGCTTGATCTCGATGACTATTGTATTAACTTGAGTTGTGGTCATGGACACCATATATGGAACTTAGTGATAATGCTTAGTTTTCAAAACTCATGATACTTGTCGACACTAAGGATGTGGCCATTCAATAGGGATTATCGATCAAGCCAATGAACCCAAGTTATTAGTTTTGTGCAAGTGTATTGATAACGATCACAAATGTATACCCATAGTCTTATGAACTCATGGGGAACACAAACCTCGAACAGTTATCCTTAACTATTGGATTTGCAAATATAATCTCAACTATGTTATTTATTACTTTATTAGAATCCCCATTTTGAAGTAACTATCATACGAGTTCATCTACTAGTCGGTGAATCTAGATCTTCCATATTCTGTGTGGATCGGCCCCCAACCTCCGTGATTGTCTTTATTGACAACGTACACTTCATACTTGTAACACCATGAAGGTCCTACAAATAGACCCGGAGTTGAAGTTGAAAACTGCAGAAAACTTTGAATTTTGTAATGCATTTGGCTCATGACTCGAGTCGTAATGAGTGCAGGAGCCCGAGGTCATACCAAGAAAGTAGTCCCCACGAGTCGCAAGCACGTGGGTACGCACTCGCGGGTTAGGATTCGCGGGTGAATTTCTCGCTGGTGCCGTGAGTGAGTCGCCACGAGTCATGGTACGACTCGTAGGATGTAGCAACGAATGTGATAAAGAGTTGTCATGAAGCTCCAATTGGGTATGGTGGATGGTACCATCGATTGACGTATGACCTATAGGATTGTACTATAAGTCATGTGCGAGTCGGGCCGATTCTCATAAGACAAAGTGAGGAGGTGATACCATGAGTCATGACTTCGTGGTACGAGTTGTAGCCTGGCTGCACACTTAAGGAAAATTTTATTAAGGGAAATTTTGATTTTTCTACATTTTTGTACCCTAAACCACGTCTTTTTGAAGTTGGAACAGTGGTCTCAGGAGGAAAAACTCATACTAAGTCTCATTTGGCATTTGCAAGAACTAGAGAAGGGAGAAGGAGGAGATTCAAGTGTTTCTTAATTCTTCAAGGTTTCACTTAGGGGTTTTCGAGGAGTTAAGAATCATGTAATTCTAGGTATGTGGGGTTTTGAATGGATAGTTTAGTCCCTACCCATGCCCAATTTCTCCCTAATTCTATGTTTAAGTTACCAACTTTTGATGGCTCATAACCCAAATGCATTTTTCCTTAAAATATCGATATGAGCATGTCGTAGTATGTCTAAAATCATGGGTTTGAATTATTTAAGAGCCACTTATTTTATTCAATATTTGATGATTTAATCCCTAAAAAGCACATGTGCCCAAATCATGTGGTTTTTAGTGAAATTCATGGTTATGGTGATTTCTGCTACGATATGAACTCTGAATTTAAGCATGTTTTAAATTACTCATGTTATTATGATAGTGCTTCCTATAAATTTAAGCATTTCGGCAAGATTGAAATTAAGGGCAATTCCCACACGTCACTTGTGATTTAGAAACTATGATTTTTTTGCCGATTCACAAGCCCAATTCCATTGCTAGTATTACCAAATTCTCATGATATGATTCTCACGATTTTACTAGCCATGCATGCCATGTATGATTTTCTATGAGCACGTTGCATGTTTTGAGAGTAGTACTTAACATCGAGTAGCGTGGCTCAGGTTACGCCCGAATCTCGGTAACCCGTGCCACCGTAGGTTATGGCTGACCTCCTCGCGATTCTCCCTACACCCTACTTCTGGCCTTCACCAAAGTGATATCATTCCTTTCATGGTTCATATCCTTGGAAAGGTATGGACGACCTCCAAACTAGGCTTCTGCAAAGTTGGCCCATGTGTGCTCGTATGGGGTATGCTCTGCTATAAAATCTCCCATTGTTCCTAATCATTTTAATGTATGCATGATTATGTTCTTTTGGCTCAAGTTATGTTTTATGAAATGTTTTTCTCACATGTTATGACTATGACCGGTTTCATTTAATATTTTGGAAGTATTAAGCCTTAAGCTATACTTATGTTTCGCATTATGACTGCGATGTCCCCACTCATTTCACTTTTATGTTTTTAAGCATTGTTTTTCATATCTTACATACTCAGTACCTTCCAAGTATTAACCTATATATTTTCGTGGATCTCGTTCGAGGCTCTCAAAGATCGCTCCTAGCTTGCTCTCTCACCCCGCTGTGCCTGCGGGCGAGTCCTCAGGATTCGAGGACTTCATGTTCATACCTTGTTTATCTTTTTTGGTTGTTCGTAATGTTGGGGTTAGTTGGGGGCTTTGTACCTTCAAATTCGTCTACTATGATTAGAGGCTTTCTGCACTCTATGTGTAGTATTCGGTCATTTATGTTTGGATCTTTTATTGTTGCTTCTTATATCTCATGTTACGATTTTCAGCTAGTTCATGACTATTAAGTTAAGATTTCCGCCTATGTGAATGAATTGATATATGCTTATGCCATGGGTTGACTTGAGCCTCGGGGTTCCTTGTTCCGTGTCTATGATCCGAGTGTACGCTCGGGTAGTGACAAACTTGGTAGGCCTGTGAGCAATAGATTTAGATGTGTCCTAGGGATTCCAAAGCATCATTAGGTAGAGTCTTTTCGTGGGAGGAAGCGCACTCACACTTATGACCTAAAAGGCTATCAAACGTTTTTGGAATTATCCCCTTCTTTCATGATCTATGTCGTATGGTCAAAATCTTTTCATCCTTCTAATTCTTGTTATTCGCGATTGTAGAAAATTATGGCTCCTGTATGATAAACGAAAGGAGGAACGTAATGATGAAGGCCACAGTGATGGCAGTAAATGATACGGTGTCGCAAGCTCCACCTCGTGTGAGCCCTGTGCATCGAGCCACTCGCCCACAATTTTAGGTAGTTATTCAAATGTTGGCACAGGATTTGACCGTTCAGGTCAACCAATAAGCTATTGTGCATATTCCTCAGAATAGAAAAATGCAGCTAAGAATGGATCATGGACTTCTAAGGAACAACCCTCTCGAGTTCACAAGGGCAAGGGTGGACGAGGATCCACACGAGTTCATTGAGGGAATTTCAAAGTATCACTCAGGTGATGGGGGTTACAAATAAGGAGTGTGTGGTCTTGGCCTCATATCAGTTAAAGGAGGTCGCCTTCATTTGGTTCAAGCAATAGAGGTATAGAAGGGCAAACTGGAGCAAGATCCTATCACCGATGAATTCCACATGGCCTTTCTCGATAATTTCTTCCCCTCAGAGACGGTGGAATTGAAAGCAACCGAGTTTGTTAACCCTTAAGTAGGGAAAGATGACGTTATGAATATTCACTTGAGTTTACTTGTTCATCAAAGTATGCCCTGTGGAAAGTTAGTGACTGTCAGAGGGCGCGGGTGAGCATATTCGTGTAGGGGTGTAGCCGAGCATCCGGACAAGACCGCAACAACCATGCTTCATCGTGATATGGACTACCAAATGTATAGTCCTCTATGCCCGCAGATGGAAGTAGCTCATATGAGGCAGAGAGGCTAAGAGGGGATAGAATTGATAGCCACTGTGGTTCTCCCAAATAGGTCTGGGTGGACCTCACCAGCATTCCCAAAACAGGTCCATTACATCAACACCATCTTCATCCAACACTCCCATCCAGCCTCGAGACGATCGAGACTAGGGCCTTAGGTTCGAGGGGTCAAAATAGCGTGCACACAGAGCGCACCTTTCCATCTTGTGCTAGTTGTGGCAAGAATCACCTAAGGAAATGTTTATGTCTAAATTCTTATTTCGAGTGTGGAAAATCTGACACAACTCGGGATTGCCCCGAAGCTAGGTCGTGTGGGGGTGGAGCTCGCACTTCAGCTAGTTCGGCTAGCCTGGCTTGCATGTTAGACTTAGCAGTGGTGCTTCGATCAATTAACGGCGCTATGCCGTAATCCGCTTTATGCACTTAAACTTTTCGATGTGAGCAGGAGATTTCTCCCTACGTGTTATGGGTATGTTAAGTAAATTCATATTGATGTTTATGCTTTGTTAGATCTAGGAGCCACACTTCTTTCGTGACACTCTTACACTCATTTTGGATTCAATCCTTAAATTTTGTCGAATCATTTTTTGTATCTACTTTGGTGATTCAAGCTTGTAGTAAGGAAAGTCTATAGAGGTTGCCCTATTACAAATTTTGCATAAGGTTACTTCGCACACTTAGTAGAATTAGCTATGACTGATTTTGACATCATCTTGGGCATGGATTGGTTGTTTGCATGTTATGCATATGTTAACTGTAGAATTCGAGCAGTGGAGTTTGGATTTCCAAGTGAACCGATTTTAGAATCGAGGGGTGTTCACTATGTTCAGAGGTCACTTTATCTCCTATCTCTAGTTGCAGATGATTTCCATGGGTTGTATTTACCATTTGTTAGGTTAAGGATGTCACGCCCGATACCCCAACCATTCGCCGGCCCCCGTGGTATGTGAATATCCCGAGGTATTTCCAGATGACCTACCAAGTGTTCCTCCTGAGAGGGAGATTGATTTTTGAGATTGATCTTTGGCCGACATGCCCCATATCACGTCGCTACCGAGCTGCCCCAACCGGCTAAAAGAGTTAAAGGAACAATGAAGGATTTGCTAGATAAAGGTTTCATCGCCGAGAAAATCTCCACTGGGTGCCTCAGTGTTGTTCGTCGAAAGAAAGACAATTCCTCCCGATGTGTATTGGATCATAGACAGCTGAACAAGGTCACCATCAAGAAAGATACTCTTTTTACCCGTGATCTATAACCTATTCGATCGCCTTCAGGTCCCAAATATTTCTCCAGATAGGTCTCAGTCCGTGTATCACCAACTCGTGTTCGGGAGAGAGATATCCAAAAGACTACTTTCAGAACTTATGGCCATTTTTAATTCATTGTTATGTCTTTGACTAACCAATGCCTCAGCCTTTTATGGATTTGATGAAATCAGATATTCAAGGTATATTTGGATATGTTCATGATCGCATTCATTGACGCATATTAATATACTCCCTGAGCGCAGTGAGGAACATGCCGCACACTTGAGGGTAGCACTCTAGGCCCTCTAGACAACCAGCTATATGCCAAGTTCACAAATGTGAATTCTAGCTGAAATCGCTGTACTTGGGACATGTAGTGCGGTTTAAGATATATGTGGACTCTCAGAAAATAAAGGTAGTAAAGAATCAGCCTGCATCGGGTAAACCCTTCGGAGATCGAAGCTTTTAGTCTTAGCGGTTACTATCTCGAGGTTCGGTGGGAAGGATTCTCATCCATTGCTGCCCTATTGACTAGATTGACTAAAAAAGGTGACGTTCAATGGTTAGAGGCTTGTGAGTAGAGCTTCCAGAATTGAAGGCAAGGCTCACTTTAGCACCAAAGGTTGACTTTACCGAAAGGTACCCGATGGCTTCATTGTATATTGTCATGTTTCGAGGGTCGGAGTGGGATGTGTATTGATGCAGCATGGGAAAGTCATGGTGAATATGCTTCCAGATGCTTAAAACTCACGAGAAGAATTACCCGACCCATAATCTTGAGTTGGCCGCGATGGTATTTACTTTGAAGATTTGGAAGCATTATTTATATGGAATTCATGTAGATGTATTCACGAACCACAAGCTTAGAATATGTGTTCACCCGTATATGAACTAAATCTTCGACAACGGAGGTGGTTGGAGCTACTTAAGGATTATGACATAATGTCTCTTTACCACCCGGTAAGGCCAACGCAGTAGCATGCCTTTAGTAGACTTTTGCGGGAAGTGTGTCACATGTGATGGAAGACAAGAAGGAGCCGGTAAAGGAGGTACATCAACTTGCAAGGTTCGAGTTAGGTTAGTTGGTTCGACCGATGGTGGGATGGTAGTTCAGAACAGGTCGAGTCATCCTTGCAACGGAGGTATGGCTAAGCAAGATAAAGATCCAATATTTTTAAAGTTGAAAGAAGTTTTCAAAGTCAAAAGGTAGAAGTCTTCTCCAAAGGGGAGAGATGTGGTCGCTTATGTCCCGAATATGGGGTATTTAAGGAGTCGGATATTGCATGAGGCTCACAGATCCGCATAAACTATCCGTCCAGAGCCACCAAAATGTATCACGCCTTGCGGGAAATCTACTAGTGGAATGGCATGCAAGTGGGATATCGCAATTTGTAGCCCAGGTTGCCTAAATTTCCAACAAGTGAAAGTCGAAAGATCGTGAGACCGGGGTGTGTACTTCAAGACATCGCATTCCTACTTGGAAGTGGGAAGAGATCAGCATGGACTTTGTAAATGTGTTTTCCCGCACATGAAGAAAGTGTGACTCATTTGGGTAGTGGTGGAAAGGTTGACCAAAGCCGCAAATTTCCCACCGTCAAAACCACCGGAGCCCAACAGGCATTACGCCAAGTTGTACATCCAAGAGTTGGTTATATTACATGGAGTGCCCTTGTCCATTATATCGAGCAGAGGCACTCGCCCTCACCTCTCGCCCCTCGAGATCTTTCCAAAAGGTACTTGGCACCCAAGTCAAGCTTAGCAGGACATTTCATTCGCAAATAGACGGTCGCGGAGTGACTATCCATACTTTTTGAGGACATATTGAGAGCCAGGCCATTGACTTCAAGGGTAGTTGGGATGAGCATTTGCCTCTTATTGTGTTTGCCTACAATAACAAGCCTATCAATTCCAAAGATTCAAACGGCACCGTTCGAGAGGCTCTTACTTGGTAAAGGTTTAGATCACCCATTGGGTGGTTTGAAGCCGATGAGGCTTCGTTAGTGGGTCCGCATCTGGTCCATGAGGCTATGGAGAAATTTCAGCTAATAAGAGGAAGGTTTCAAAATGGCTCAAAGCCAAAATTCGTATGCGAATGTGAGGAGAAGGGAGCTTGAATTCGAGATCGACGCATTGGGTGTTTCGAGGTATCTCCTATGAAGGGAGTAACGAGATTTGGAAAGAAAGGAAACTCAATCCCCGCTATATTGTCCCCTACCGGATTGTGAGACGAGTGGGTAAGGTAGCTTATGAGTTAGAGTTACCTTTAGAGTTGGCTTCAATTTATCTCTTATTTCACGTGACGTCTTGAAAAAGTGCATAGGAGATCCAAATTTTGGTGGTTCTCGTGAGTGTTGGCGTGAAGGGATAGCCTCAGCTTATGAAGAAATTCCTCGTTGCAATCTTGGATCGTCAAGTTTGAAGGCCGAGGAACACGAAAGTAGCTTCAAAGTAGTGCTGTGTTATGGAGAAATCAGCAAGTCGAGGGAGCTACGTGGGTTTGAATGAGCATGATGGCTAAATACCCCCACTGTTCCCTACCAACCCGCCAAACAGGTATCAATTTTTGCCCTAAACCTCTAATCAATTTTCATGTTCCATTCATGCGTGCAAGTTTGTTTTATGATATGATATATGTACGTGATGTCTGGTTCAATCCAGCTATGTAGTTCTTTTCGTGGTAGTCATTCCGTCGGCTGGAGCGTAAATGATCGCATTTGCATATGGTAATTGTATGTTTTTGTTTTCTACTTGTTTCCTAAGCATTCGAGGACAAATATTTCCAAGGGGAGATATTGTAATACTCCTAAGGGTCTATGAATAGACCCGAGAATTGAAGTTGAAAAACTGTAGAAAACCCGGAATTTTTCACCTCGCACGACTCGAGGCACGAATCGTGGTGAGTACCTACACCGTGACTTGAGTCATGATGAGTTCAAGAGCCTGAGGTCATACCACGAGTATTCCTATGAGTCATGGCGCGTGTACACTCGTGGTTAGGGAGTCATGGTGAATTTTCTGGTGCCACAAGAGTCGTCATCAAGTCATGGTAAGACTCGTAGGATGAAGCAACGAGTCGTGATGAGGAGTTGTAGTTAAGTCGAATTGGGTATGGGTGGATGGTACCACGACTAACAAGATGACCCATAGGATGGTACTACGATTTGTGGTATGCGAGTCCTAGCCAAATTCAGACCGAAAAAAGTGGTGAGATGACCACGAGAGGTGGCCACGAGTCATGACTTCATGGTACGAGCCGTGGCTCTGGGCCGACTGCTTGAGGAAATTTTATTAAGGGAAATTTCGACTTTTCTATGCTTTTGGACCCTAAACCACGTCATTTTGAGGTCGACAGGTCTTAAGGAGGAAAACTCATACTAAGTCTCATTTGCATTTGCAAGAACTAGAGAAGGGAAAAGGAGGAGATTCAAGTGTTCTTCTTCAATTCTTCAAGTTTTCACCTTGGGTTTTTCAAGGGAGTTAAGAATCATATAATTCAAGGTATGTGGGGTTTTGAATGGGTAGTTTAGTCCCTACCCATGCCCAATTTCTCCTAATTATATGTTTGAGTTACCAACTTTTGATGGGTCATAACCCACATGCATGTTTCCTCAAAAATCCATGAGCATGTTGTAGTATGTCTAAAATCAGCTGTGTTTGACTTATTGGGATGTTTTCACTTATTTTATTCAATATTTGATGATTTAATCCCTAATATCACATGTGCCCAAATCATGGGGTTTTTAGTGAAATTGATGGTTATGGTGATTTATCAAGCATGATATAAACTCTTGAATTTAAGCATGTTTTCTTACTAATATTATTATGATCATGTTTCCTATAAATTTAAGCATTTCAAGTATGATTGAAATTATGGGCAATGCCCACATGTTGCTTGTGATTTAGGAACTATGATGTTTTTTGCCAATTCACTGCCCAATTCCATGGCTAGTATTACAAATTCTCAAGCATGATATGATTCTCACGATTTATCTATCCATGCATGTCATGTATGAATTTCTATGAGCACGTTGCATATTTTGGGAGAAGTACTTAACAATCGACTAAGTTCAGGGCCTAGGTTACGCCGAATCTCATAACTACGAGCCACCGTAGGCCAGGCCGGGACCTCCTCGACTCTTCCCATATGCCCTATAGGGCCTTCACGAGTGATAATACGCCTTCATGGTTCATACCCTTGGCAAGGCATGGACGACCTCCCAACTAGGCTTACAAGTCGGGCTCCATGTGCGCTCGTATGAGGTATGCCGCTATAAAAATCTCTCATTGTTCCTCATGGTTTTAATGTATGCATGATTATGTTCTTTGCCTGGGTTTTATGAAATGTTTTCCTCTACATGTTATGACTATGACAGGGCCATTTAATATTTTGGAAGTATTGAGTCTACGCTATACTTACGTTTCATTTTAAGGATCATGATGTCCCCACTTTTTCACTTTTGTGTTTTTAAGTATTATTTTGCATACCTTACATACTCCGCACCTTCCAAGTACCGACTCCAGGCCAGATCTCGGCCCGCAGCCTCGCATCGCCTCGCTTGCTCGCCCGCTCATAGTTTTCAAAGGGTGAGTCCTCATCTTATGAGGACTATGTCTGCATCTTGTTTATCTTTTTTGTTTTCGAATGTTGGGGTTATTTCTGCTCTTGTCCCTTCAACCCGTCTACTATGATTAGAGGTTTTCAAACCTATGTGTAGTATTCAAATGTTTATATTTAGATCTTGTATTGTTTTTTCTTATATCTCATTTTACGATTTCTTTCGCCGGCTCATGACTATTAAGTTGCTTTCCGCCTTATGTGAATGAATAGATATATGCATATGCCATGGGTCTTACTTGAGCTCGGGTTCCTTGTCCCATGCTCACGATCCGGGTGTACTCTCGGTCGTGACAATACTGGGCTTGGAAGTGTGGCTTGAGCGTTTACGCTTACCACATGGTTTTGGAGCGAAGACTCCCAATATTTTTATCTTGTGGTATGGTTTGAGCTAAAGGTCCTCATATGATTTCGTATTTGAGATGTATTTGATTATTAAGCTTCATTCAATAGACAATGATGAGCTTCATTGAAAATACGGAGAGCATATGCATGCTTTTGGGAGTAGTGTGTCTAGCACCGAGTAGGCTAAGGGTCGATCACCCCATGCCTCAAAACTATGTTCCAACGTAGGTTATGACTTATATATATACACTAATTTGGGACCTCCCCTTGTGAGCTTCCGCTCGATTGTGCTCGAGCTTGATATCGGAGCATCATGGTATCGTCCCAGCCCCAAGTAGTCTTTATTTAACTCCACCCACTTGAGCGTGATAGTTGGGACCACGTACACTCTATCGTGGTAATGTAAGTTATAAGACGAGTCCTATTGTTCCTTATGATTATGCATGGTCATGTTCATATTATTTGGCTCATCTCTTGTTTAATGAAGCTTTTCTTATTATTATGATTATGACTAATTTATGAATGTTTTGAAAACCTTGAGCCTTATGTTACATTATGATATTCATGTTATGAGCATGTTGTCCTAATTTATGAGCTTTTATGTATTTTAAATGTTCATTTTACCTATTTTGTAGATACTTCCGCACATTCCACATATCGACGCATGTCTATGATGTATCGTTTATGATACACTATCCGAATCTTCAGAACCAACACTGTCATTAGCTTATTTCCTAAATTTAGCATTCAGTTTAGTAGTGAGTCCTCATCTCCCGAGACCAAATTTCTGATATTAAGAGCCTCCATGCTCAATTTTCCAGACTGTTTGGGTAAGTTGGGGTGTTGTCCCATCAACCCATCGATATGATAGAGGCTTTCGACTATATGTAGTGACTCAACCTGGTCATGTATTAAGTATGTTTCCTTTCCTATGTTATGTCATGATTACATTTCCTCTATGATTTTATGTTGAGTATTCCTATTTGATTGAGTTAGATGTATGTTCATGCTATGGGTCGACTTTGAGTCTTTTGGGTCTCCTTGTCCCGTGTTGCCATTTGGGTCTATGTTCTCATTTTTTGACAAACATGGTATCAAAGTAATATGTTTGAAATGTCCTAGGTGTCCGAAAGCCGCAATAAGTAGAGTCTTTTTCAAGGTGTGAAGCGCGCCACACTTATGACGAAGAGGCTATGAATTGTTTAGGAAATGTTCCTTCTTTCAATCTATATCGTGTGATGAAATTTCTCCCTATCCTTCTAATCGATGCTATTCAAGATTGCTGCTGAATCATGGCTCTCAGAAAGTTAACTCGTAGGAGGAATGGAAATGGAAATGGGCCAAGAGGTGGCAATGGAGACAAGCACCAACAAGCCCCACCCGCCAGGAGCACTATGCAACTGCAGCTATTGCCCATGCCGAATTCCGAGTAGCCATTCAAATGCTAACAAGAGTCTTGGATGTACTGTGTCAACCAACAGTAGTGGCGCATGTCCCAGAACGAGAATGCGGTGGCGGCACGAGTTAGAGATTTCTTAAGGATTAACCCACTAGAGTTTCTTGGTTCCAAGGTGACCTAAGCACCACATGAGTTATTGACGAGATTGTGTAGTCACCTGGGCTTATGGGGGTGAATGGGAGTAGAGTGTGTGTAGTTGGCCTCATATCGTTGAAGGGGTCGCACACATTTGGTTTAGACAATGGAAAGATAGTAGGGTAGCCTCTGAGCAGGTCTCACGCTTTGGAGGAGTTTCAAGTTGCTTTTCTAGATCGCTCTTCCCTCGTGAGATGAGGGAGTTGGAAAGCTACCGAGTTCGTGAATCTTAAGTAGGAGGAGGATTGCAGGATTATGCCTTTGAGTTCACCTCAAAGTACACTCCCGGAAGTTAGTGGTTGATCGTAGAGCGTGAGGAGCGTATTTGTTCATGGGGTGGCAAATTATTTAGACAAGGAATGCAGGATCACATACTTCTATCTCGGATATGGATTTTCCTCAGAGAGTTTTGTACGCCTAGCAAATGGAGGCAGCTCATATAAGGGAGAGAGAGGGCCAAGAGGTCCGTGAGACAGATAGCTGCTGCATTCTCTCGCCTCATGTCAGTGGTGGGCACCGACGTTGCACTCCACTAGAGATCTTCGCCTCCCAGCTGCCTTTAGCAGAGTGTGCTCCTCCTGGCACCTAGAACGATAAGACAGGCGAGCATCAAGCTCTAGTTAGGAGCAAGTAGGGCCGCGATTCCAAAGATCCCGCCTTTGCGCTAGTGTGTTCGGGGGGGCGTATCGCCGCTTTCTGGCGGTGTACGTGTTGCCAGCGAAGCCCGTGACATATATGCTCAGAGATTTCCCATAGCTAGATAGGGCCATGATAGGCCGAGCCCGCCTTCCACCCGCCAGCCTCCACTCCGCACGCCCACCTCAACATGGGGCATCTACCAACACAAAGGGCGCCGCCGCAAAAAAGATTCTATGCCCTTGCCTCGCGTCAAGAATAGGAGACTTCACCATGTGGCTACCGGTGTATGTTACAAGTATTTCACCTTGATGCTTATGCTTTAGATCCAGGGCTACCTTATCTTTTGTGACACCTTATATTTCTAGTAGATTTTAGAGTCATCTAAATTCCTGGTCAAAACCATTCTCGCCTCTACTCTTGTTGGGCGCATTCAATCTGTAGCTAGGCGAGTGTACAGAAATTGCCCGATCACAAGATGCGTAAAGTCACCGTACCTAGCAGTAGTTAGCCATGATCGACAATATTATTCTCAACATGGATTGGTTGTATGCATGCTATGCTTCATAATTGTAGAACCCGTATGGTGGAGTTCCGCTTTCCAAGTGAGTCGCCTTTGAGAGTGGAAGCGGTAGTTTAGCCGCCTCCGTGGGTAGTTTAGTCGCTTATTTCTTACCTTAAGGCCGTAAAGATGATCTCCAAAGGTTATGTATACCATCTAGTTATTTAAGGATGCGACTCTCCGAGACCCGACTATCCAATTCCAATAGTGCTTGTGTTCCCAGAGGTCTTTCCTGAGATTTGCCAGGTTCCTCCTCGCACAGGATATTGTTTTGGTATCGACCTTCTTCCCGATATGCGCCCAATATCTATTCCTTCTGTAGACTGGCTCTAGATGAGCTTAAAGAGTCAAGGATCAGCTTGAAGGACCTATCGTGACAAGGGTCACTAGACCTAGCTAGTCTCTATGGGGTGCACCAATTATTTTTTGAGCAAGGATGGTTCCTTCTGACATGCATTGACTATCTGCACTGAAAGTCACCATCAAGAACGGTATCCTCTACCCAGATTGATGATCTCGTTTGACCAGCTTCGTGGTGCCAAGTGCTTTTCGGCTAGATCTCAGTCCGGATACCACGCCTCGGGGTTCGGGAGAGTGGCATTCAAAATGCACTTTAAAACTCGATATGTCACTATGAGTTTGTAGTTATATCTTTGACCAATGAATGCCCAAACTTTTATGGACTTAATGAACATGATGTTCAAGGCATATTTGGATATGATCGTGATTGTGTTCATAGATGAATTCTCATATACTCTGAGCGAGGAGGAGAATGCCGCCATTTGAGGGTGGTGCTGCGTACTTTGATGATCGTCAATCGTATGCAGCATCCAAAGAAATGTGAGTTTTGGTTAAATTTTGTGGCGTCTTCGGGTCATGTGGTGTCTAGTGAGGGTGTGCAGTAGACTTACAAAAGAAAGAGGAGGTGAAGAATTGGCCCAAACGGTGAATCCTTCATATATCAGAGTTTCTTTGGTTTAGCCGGGTACTATCGAGATTTTAAGGGTTTCTCATCTATTATGTACATTCATTGACCAAATTGACCCAAAGAAAGTGAAGTTCAATGTTCTCGAGGCTTGTGAGAAGAGCTTTCAAGAGTTGAAGGCTCGACTCACTTTAGCACTAGTGTTGACCCTAGCCGAGGGTACCAATGGGTAATTCGCAGTGTATTGTGATGCTTTGAGGACTTGACGCATGCAGTATTGATGCGGAAGATAAAAAAATTTATAACTTACGCTTCTAGACAAATGAAAGTGCATGAAAAGAACTATCCGACTCATAATCTCGAATATTGCGGTGGTATTTTCCTTGAAAAATATAGAGACATTACTTGTACGGGTCTACGTGAGGTGTTTAATGACCATAAGAGTTTACTATATGTTTAACCGTGGCGATCTCAATCTTTCGGCAAGGAGGTGGTTGGAGCCATTTTAAAGATTATGACATGAGTGTCCTTATCATCTATAAAAAGCTACGTAGTAGCATACTTCATATACTCTCCATGGAAAGTGTGTTCCCGTGTAGACGAGGAAAGAAGTGAGTCGGTGAAGGACGTGCATCGACTTGCAAGGCTGGGAGTTCGATTGGTTGATTCAACCGATGGCGGTGTTATAGTTCAAAATAGATCGAATCATCCTTGCCGACCGATATAAAAGCTAAAAAAGATGAGGACCCTATTTGGTAAAGTTAAAGGAGGCTTTTCGGTAATCGAAGGTAGAGGTCTTCTCCAAAGGGGGAGATGGTGTGCTTCGATACTAGGGTCACTTTATGTGTCCGATTTGATGATTTGAGAAATCGAATGTTGCATAAGGCTCATGGTTCCGGATGTTCTATACACCCAGTGCCTCCAAGATGTACTTTGACCTACGAGAAGTCTATTGGTGGAATCTCATGAAGAGGGACATAGTAGAATTTGTGGCTAAGTGTCCAAACCTGGGTCAACAAGGAAGGTCGAGCACCAAAGACCCGGAGGGTGCTCCAAGATATTATCATTCCTACTTGAAATTAAAGAGATCAATATGGGACTTCGTAATAGGTTTGTCGCACTCGTTGACAATATGACTCCATTTGGGTTGTTGTAGACAAGTTGACCAAAGTCGCTTCATTTTCTATCGGTCAAAACTACTAATTTTATGGAGGATTATGCCAAATATATTCCGGGTGTTGGTTCTGATTGCATGGAATTCTCGTCTATTATATCGTATAGAGGTACCTCGCCATCTCTCGCTTGGGAGGTTTTTTCAAAAAGGATTGGGTACTGATGTCAAGTTCAAGACAACATTTCACCCGTGAACGGATGGTCAAGCTTTAGCAAACAATTCAGACTCTCAAGGACATTTTAGAGCATTTGTGATTGACTTCAAGGATAGTTGGGATGATCATTTGACTCTTATCAAGTCTGCGTACAATAAAAGCTGGGCCCATTCCATCTTTCGTATGGCTCCGCTGGAGGCTCTACGGGAAGTGAGATGTAGATCGCATGTTGGCTACTTTGAAGTTGGTGAAGTTGTGATCATAGGACCGCATTCAGTCCATGAGGCCATGGAGAAAGTTCAACTCATACTGGACAAAAGTTGAAATGTGATTTCAAAGTTGCCAAAAGTCCTATGCCGATGGAGAAGGAGAGAACTGAGTATGATTAGGTGTTTCAAGGTGTCTCCCATGAAGGGAGGATGCAGGTTTGGGAAAGAAAGGAAAACTCAACCTCGTTATGTTTTCCGTCGGATTGTGAAATGGGTTGCTAAGGTGGCATATGAGTTATATCTGCCTCGAATTGTCTTCCGCTCATCCTTTTTTTTCATGTATCGCTCTTAAAGAAGTGTTAGGGTGACCAACTCAGCTTGTTAGGGGTGGATGTTGCCTGTGGTGAAAGACAAATTTGGAGTTATGAGGAGGTTTCGGGGGAAATACTAGATCATCAGTTCGGCTAAGAAACAAGAAAGTAGCTTCACTAAAGTTTTATGGAGGAATCATTATGTTGAGGGAGCTAAATGGGAAGCCAATCGTACATGATGGCTAGATATCCACATTTATTCTCTACCGCCTCATTCAAACAGGTATCGCTTGCTCTAAACTCTATTAAGTTTTATGCCTTGTTCATGTGCCTGCTTTTATGTCAATGTATGTATGTATGGTTTGTTAATTCGCCTACCATGTAGTTCATTGAGGTAGTCATTCCACGCCAAATTTTTAAATGATTAGTATTTGAGTGTAATGATTGCATTCTCTACTTTCTTCATGATTTTCACATTCGAGGACAAAATGTTCCCAAGGGGGAGATGTTGCTTTTACCCTGAAAGCCTCCAAAGATCGTATTCCAAGATTTGAAATGGAGAAACCAAAACTGCACCAGCCCAAGCAAAACGAGTCATTCTCGTGACGCATAGTAGACCACGCAAATGTGAAGAGACTCGTGGTGAGGTGAAAAACTCTGAGTTGAAATTTTGGATTTAGAATTCCCCACGGACTCCACCACGAGTCATAAGTCAATACCACGACTCACGAAATAATGTGGTCAAGGGCTATGAAAGGAAAAGAAAACTTCGCGTTGTACCTCACTTGGGTTGATCACCGCGAATCGTGGTCGCACCACGATTCGTGGGATTGGTCGTGGTCAGCCAGCTTTCTTATGGTTTGAGTAATTCAAGCAAGGAGATGACGGTGACTCATGAGTCGTGGTCACCCGTAACAACTCGTAAGGTCCCCCTTAGCAAGTCAAAGTGTATGCAATTATTGGATAGTGCACACGACAACCGATGCCACTGGCCATGGTCTTGGGTTACACTGCCCAGCCCTCATGGGGACTGCGCCTCGGCTAATTTGGGAATTTAGTAAGGGTTTTTCTTGTAATTTCTATGATCCTAAGGCCTAAACGACGTGCTTTTTAAGCTATGAATGATGAGTCTTAAGAGGGGAAAGTTCATTTTAGGCTATTCTTACTCATGCATGTAAAGTTAGAGAGCTAGAGAGGTGATCAAGATCATTTTCTTAAATTGTATTTCTTCAATTCTTCATTGGGCAATCAAGGAGTGGTAAAATCAGCCTCCCCCCGGTATGTAGGGGTTAAGGAATGGGTGAATCCGTTCATAGTCATGCCCAATCTCTCTCCTAATCATGAAAATTCATATGTTGATTCTATGGGGTTTTAGCCCAATGCATGAAATTCCTAATTCACTACATGGGTATGATCTAAATATGTTTCTACTATTGAATTATGATTCATGGGAAAGTTTTACATTGTTTTCAATTAAACTCATGTTTTCAAACTTTATAAATTAAAATTTATGAGAAGTTCATGAAAGTTGAGATTTATGATGAATGTTCGAGTTTGATGAGATATTATTGATGAAAAGTATGTTTTCAAGTTGCCCATGTTTATAATCATGTTTACAAGTGAATTGAGTATTTTCAAGCATGATAAAGCATCGTGCAAATGCCCATATATTCAAGTATGATTTATGACTTTATGAATTGCTTACCACATGGTTTTGGAGCGAAGACTCCCAATTATTTTCAACTTGTGGTATGGTTTGAGCTAAAGCTCCTCATATATGATTTCAAATTTGAGAAGTACTTAATTATTGAGCATCACAATAGATGATGGGTAAGCTTCGTTGAAAAACTATGGGAGAGTATATGCATGTTTTTTTGGGAGTAGTGTCTAGCACCGAGTAGGCTAAGCGTTTCTATCTACACTATGCCCCAGAACTCCGCGCCAATGTAGGCTATATATATACACACACACACACTACTTTGTCACCTCCTTGTGAGTTATCCGCCCGATTGGGCCTCGAGCTTGATATGGATATCATGTTATCGTCCTTAGCCCGATGCTTTGGTGGCTCTACCCACTTGAGTATGATAGTTGGGACCACGTAAGTCTGGCTGTGTATATCGCTATAAGATGAGTCCTCCCATTGTTCCTCATGATTATGCATGGTCATGTTTATATTATTTTGGCTCAAGTCTTGTTTAATGAAGCTTTTCTCCTATTATTATGATTATGATTGATTGATGAATTTTTTGAAAACCTTGAGCCTTATGTTACATTATGATATTCATGTTATGAGCATGTTTTCCTACTCTTATGGACGTTTATGTATTTTTAATGTCTGCTTTCTTTTTTACCTACCTTGCATACTGAGCATTTCACGTACTAACTCGTATAATTTTTATGTTATAATTATTTTATGATACCTGCTCCACCTTCGCACTCCAACACCGTCATTATTCAAGCCTTGATTTAGCATCCAAGCTCGCTGGTGAGTCCTCATCTCCCGAGGACCAAGCTTGATATTAGTTATCCTTTTATGTTCGCTTCTGCAATTTGCTCTGTTAGCCGAGGGGTGTTGTCCCATCAATCCATCGACATCCTAGAGGCTTCTCTGCATCATATGTAGTATTTAGCCTTCATGTATGAAGTGTGTTTCTTTTCCTATGTTATTTCATGATTATTCTTCCGCTATGTTATTATGTTGAGTATTCCGCTTTATTTTATTGAGTTAGATATATGTTCGTACCATGGGTCGACTTTGAGTATCTCGCTTCTCTTGTCCCGTGTTGCGCTTTGGGTCTACATTCGGGTCGTTACATTGGATCACCCAGTCAATCCAGCGTGCGTGAGTGCATGTTTCCCGAATGGGAATGCGCTACTGCTGTGAGTCAAGGGCTTTTCTTAAGATGAACCCTAGAGTTCCTCGAGGTGGACCAGATCCACACTTGTTTATTAATGAGATCCGTATGATCCCTAGATTTAGGGGGTGACGGGGAGGACTGCATTGACCTAGCTCTTATTTTGAAAGGTGTCTCCTATATCTTGTTCGGGACAAAGGAAGGATAGAAGAGCAATGAGTTGGTCCAATTGGTTGGGATGAATTTCGCAAATAGCCCCGGGATCTGCTCTTTCCTACTTAGGATGAGACTGGCTGCGGCCCGAGTTTGTGAATCCGAGGTAGAATAATATGACAGTCCACATGTTTTAGAGTTCACCCGTCATCCAAATATGCACTAGAGATGTCGGTCACCGTAGAGCTCGGTAAGTAGGCTTGTAGCATAGAGTAGCGGACTACTCCGGTCAAGGATTGTAGGACATCTATGCTTCATCGTGACATCGACTTTCCTCAATTGGTTTTGTATTCCCAAAGAGATGGAGGCAGCACATTTGAGGGAGAGGGAGGCCAAGAGGGCCAGGAAAGATAGCTGGGTTCTCCCAAGAGGTCGTGAGATGGATATCGCCGTAGTCCCATCATAGTCATTAGCTCCACCCATCATCGCCGCGATCCATCTAGATCGCTGGCGTGATCGTAAGATAGAGCAAGAGGTTTGAGGGGAGAGATGAAGCTCAGATATAGTGTACTTTTTCGTTCTACAAGAAGTGTGGCAAGAATCACATAGGGAGTGCTTGATTAAGATTAGATATCTCGTTTGGCTGTGGTAGATCCGGGCAATGTGCACCATGAGTGTCCATTAACTAGGCAAGGTGGGATGATAGGGGTCAATTATACTGCTACTGGGGCTAGGCAAAGAAGATTCAAGATGCCCACTAAACAGGTGCATCCACTGCAAGTGGTGGTCAAGGATGCAGATGTAGTTTGCGTCCTCGCATGTCGCCGAGTAGGGAGACATCACTAGATGTGGTCACCGGTACATTTTGGTGTTACACCTGATATATATGTATTTTGTTATACCTGGGGATACTTTATCTTTTTGTGATGCCCTATGTTGCTAGTAGTTTCTGAGTCCTGGCCCCAAAATCCTATTAGAACCCTTCTTAGTCTCTACCTGGCCGGTGATCTCGCTATAGCTCGACGGTGTATGAAATTACCCTCGTCATAGTCCTTCGTAAAAAGCCACCTCCAGATTTAGTAGAGTTAGCCATGACAAGATTTTGATGTTATCTTTGGCATGGATTAAGGATACATGCATGTTATGCCTTAGTGAACTATAGAACCCGGTTCCGTAGATTTCCGATTTTCAGGTGAGGGTAATCCTAAAGTGGAAGGGGTAGTTCAACAGGCTAAGAGGTCACTTCATTTCCTACCTTAAGGCTAGAAAGATGATCTCAAAAGGTTGCGTGTACCATCTATTAGGGTTAATGATGCTACATCTCAAACCCCGACTATCCAAGCCAATTCCCCGCAAAAAGGAACATACGCAGGTGTTTCTAGATGATCTACCGAGAATTCCTCCCCAGCGGGAGATAGAATTTGCATCGATCTTCTTCCCGATACGCAACCTATATCTATTCATCCTTATCGAATGGCTCTAACTGAGCTAAAGGAGTTGGAAGGAGTGCTTAAAGGATCTCTCGGGACAAAGTGGTTTCATCGACCGGTAGCAAATCCCCATTGGGTGCACTATTACTCTTTGTCCGAAAAGAAGGATGGTCCTGATGTGCATTGACTATCGGCATGAACAAGGTCATCACAAACAGATATCCTCCCCAAAATTGATTACTTATTTGACCAGCCTTAAGGGTGCCAAGTTTTTTTTCAAAGATAGACCTCGCATCCAAATATCATCACCCGAGTTAGAGAGAGAGTGACATCCCAAACACAACCTTCAGACTTTGGTATGGTCATCATGAGTTTGTAGCTATGTCTTTTGGACTAACGAATGCCCCCGCAACTTTATGGATTTGACGAATGGTGGTGTTTAAGCCATATTTGAACATGTTCTTGATTGTGTCATACACGACATTCTCATATACTCTCAAAGTGAAGAGGAGCATGTCACTAATTTGAGGGTGGTGCTACGAGTCTTAAGGATCACCAAGAAGCAATCTAGCAAGTGTAAGTTTTGCTAAACTTAGTAGCATTTTTGGGGTCAAGTGTGGTGTCATGTAAGGGTGTACAAGTGGATTCTCAAAAGATAGAAGTCGTGAAGAATTGTCCTAGATCGCTAGTCCTTCTGATATCGGGAGTTTCTTGGGTTTAGCCGGTTACTACAAAGAGGTATGTGGAAGGATTTCATCCATTGCATCACCGTTGGCTGTTGACCTGTAATAGGTGAAAAGTTTCAATGGTCAAGGCCCGTGAAAAGCCCTAAGAGTTGAAGACTCAGTCAACTAAGCACCAAAGTGTTGACTTTACACGAGGGTACCGATGGGTTTCTGGTATATTGTGACGCCTCAAGGATCGCCTTTGGTTGTGTATTACGCAAAGTAAGGTAAGGTTATAGCCTATGCTTCCAAGCAATTGAAGGTCCATGAAAAGAACTATCCAACTCACAACCTTGAGTTGGCGCTAGTGAGTATTTGCATTGAGATTTGGAGACACTATCTATACGTGGGTCCATATGGATGTGTTTACGCACCACAAAATCCCAAAATACCCGTTACCCGTAAGGATCTAAATCTACGCCAGCATGTGGTTGGAGCTTCTTAAGGATCTACGATACGAGTGTCTTTATCATCAGACACTTTATGCCTAGAGTAGGCCCTGTGAAGCTAAAAATGCAAACCTCGTCAAGGTTGGAAAGCTGCGGTGACGAGAGGTATAATGACTGTGGTAGGTAACCACGAGCAGTTGTTGTTGACAAATGTGGTTTCTGTGTGTTCATGTGGGCGTGGAAGTAATGGTTGATGTAACGACTCTTGAGGTTCGGAATGTTGTGGTCACGCAACGACCCATTGTGAGTACTCACGGATCGTGGTGAGCAAACTCGTTGTTAGCTTAGTGAGGTGGCCGGGTATGTGACGGAATGAGATCAAAACTCGCGGGTTCTAGTATCAAGTCGTGTGGTAAGGCTCGGGCCGCTTGAGAAGGTGCCTGTTGATGAAGGAAAACAATCTGGGTGACTAGACGACCTCACAGTAGGATTGAACGGCCCGTTGTTTAGGTCATTGTGAGCCGAGGTCTAGCTCCGGGATAAAGGCAGTACGAGTAGACACCACAGTCGTGGTATCCTCCAACGACCTGTGTGGTCGTCCATTGTTTAACCAATGAGCAATTTTTTTGCGTAATCGGCAAGGGTAATTCCGTCATCCCTTCATCGTAAGGCCCTATATTACATTGTTTAAGGCTCGTTTTGGAGGATTTTAGTAGGGGAAACCTATTCTATGTATCCCTTCCATGCTTGCAAGTTTATAAAATTTAGAGGTGACTTTTCTAAAGGGTTGTCTTCCAATTTCTCTTTGGGCACCGCGAGGTGGTAGAATCATCTCTTCCGAGTATGTAGGGTTTTCAATGGGTTTCTTTCTTCAAAACCCATGCTCCAATTCTATCAAAATGTGATAATTGTGTATGATCACGTATGGGGTTTTACCCAATTGCATAATTCTTCAATCTCTACGTGATGGGCATGGTCAAACTATATTTATATTAATGAATTGTGAAGCTTGGGTAGATTTTAAATTGTTTTCAATCCGACCAGATTTCTAACCTATGGAATTAAATGCCCATGGATGAGAAGTTCAGAAAGAAGAGATTGATGTTGAATGTATGATGATGCCGAGATTTAATGATGAAAAACATGTTTCTAAAGCTACTCCATAATTATGATATTGTTTTCAAATAAGGTTAAATTGACCCATTTATGATAAAGCTTTGGACAATGCCCACATGATTATCTAAAGTGATGAATTTCCTAACATAAGCTTACCACATTGTTCAAGTGAAATTTCCCAAATTTTTCAAAATTCCCAGCTTGTGGTATGTTGAGCTAAATGTTTCTATACGTATCTTACCACATGTTTTCTTGAGTAGATGCTCCCACCTATGATTGAGCTTGGGGTATGTTTCAAAATAAAGCTTCTCATATGCATGAATGTATAATTGAAATGTATGTCATTATTGAGCTTTGTCAAAAGACAATGTTGATCTTCATTTTCATATGATGTCGAGTCTATGCATGATTTCTCGTTTCATATAGCTTTGCCAATAGAAAATATTGAGCTTCATTTCATACGATGTTGAGTTATGCATGATTTCATATTGAGCTTCGTTATTAGACGATGTTGAGCTTCTTCATTCGATGATGTTGAGCTTCGTTATATACGATGGAGAGTATTGCATGTTTTTGGGAGAAGAGTCTAGCACCGAGCGAGTTAAGGGTCGATCACCCATGCTCCCAGAACTACGCACCAACGTAGGTTGATACTATTATATTATCGAGACCTCCCTTGTGAGCCTTCCTTGTCTGAGCTGGGTTCTTAAGCATGATATCATTATCATGGTATCATCCATCGCCCCGGCAAGGTTATGGACGGCTCTACCCACTTGAGTGTGATAGTTAGGACCATGTGTCACTCGTGGTATGTCGGTTAAGGACGATTCTCCCACCTGCCTATATTTTTTAGATTTGCATATTCATTATTCCTGATGATTACCTTATGCATGCATGTTCAAAAGCAAGGTTTGACTCATTGTTAAACTTTTCTTTGATATAAAATGTTATGTTCATCTTTGAGTCATTCGAGCTCAGCCATGATGTTGTAAAGCTACATGGTCATGTCATGGATAAGATTTCAATTTCGAAATGAATGCATGTAGCCTTTCTACCTTATACTTGAAAGCTTATGATATGCATGAAATGTTTTTAAATGATTTACGTTTCTAGAGCGGTTTTACTTATTTTGTATACTGTACATTCCATTACCACCAACTACATACCTTCTATGCCGCATCATTTCATGATGCAGACCTCGGTTCTCGTTCAACCCCATTTGTAGTCGGTTCGAGTGAGCACCCGTCATTTGGTGAGTCCTCATCTTCCGAGGACTAGACCTTCGCTATTTTTAGATTTCCTTTCGCTCGCAAGACGTTGAGCTAGTTGGGGTATTGTCCCATCAACTTGTCCAGATTAGAGGTTTATCGACTTTGGGACGTATTCGCCCTTCGTATATTTATCTTGTTGTTATATTAAGTTTGACTTCCCTAAGTTTATAATTATGTCTTCTTCATGTTTATTGAATGAGTTGGTTGTATGCTTATGCCATGGGTCGACTTGGGGTCTCTCGGGGTTACTTGTCCCGTGTCTACGATTCGAGCCTCTGTTCGGGTCGTGACAATCATCCACAGAAAGTCCAATGGTGGAAAACGCTCTTACCGAGCTTTTTATGGAAGAATGTGTCCTGTATGTAAATGAGAAGAGGAAAGAGTTAGTGAAGGATGTGTATCGGCTTGCACAGAGTTCGTCTTGTTGACTCCGCAGATGGTGGTGTCATTGTTCGTAATGTCGAATCTTCTTGTGACCGAAGTCAAGGCTAGGCAGATGAGGATCCTATTTTGCTAAAGCTAAATGAGGCGCTCTAATCAAAAGGTGGGAGGTTTTCTCCCAAGGGGAGATGGTGTAGCCACGCATATCAAGGTCGCTTATATGTTCCGTGTGTTGATGACTTAAGGGAGTGGATGTTGCATGAGGCTCATTGTTCCATATATTCAAATACATCCAGGTGCCACCAAGATGTACCATGACCTACTAGGAAGTCTATTGGTGGAATGACATTAAGAAGGACATAGCGTAGTTTGTAAGGGTGCCCGAATTGTCACTGTGTGAAAGTTGAGCATCAAAGACTGAGGTGCGCTTCAATACTTTAGTATCCCTACTTGGAAGTGGAAGGAAATCAATATTGACTTAATACAAAAGATTTCATACTTGCTCGACAAAGATGAATCCATATGGGTGATTGTGAATAGGTTGGACTAAAGAAGCTCATTTCCTACCGGTCAAGACTACCGATTAAGCGGAGGATTATGCTAAGTTTTATATTCGAGAGTTAGTTCGGTTACATAGAGTGCCCTTGTCCATCATATTAGATAGAGGTACCCGCTTACCTCCCGCTTTAATTTAGAGATCATTTTTAACGGGACTTATTCAGGTCAAGCTTAGTACAACTTTTCACCAAGAATAGATGGTAAGATGAATGGACCATTCAAACCCAGAGGATATGTTGAGAGTGTGTGTGACTAATTTCAGGGGTAAGTTGGGATGATCATTTACCTCGTTGTCTTTTGAGAACTTGTAAGAGGGAAATGAAGGGTTAAAAGTAAATGTTAAAATAAGAATTCAAAGACCCTATGACCCATTGGTTGGAGGTTAGAAGTTGTTGATAAGGATAGGGATATATCCTTCAATCCCGTTTAGTAGAAATATAAGTAGGCATAACCATCTTTTCGTATTTCTCTTGTGACCATAAGGATATAGGCATTAGCTCATGAGACAGTTCTTGGATGCTTAGGAGAGTGGCAAGAAATAGATAGTAACTTGCACCAATAACCTTAGGAAGAATTAATCTACCGTAATCAAGTCTTGAGAGCTCAACCTAATGTGAAAATGCCTTTTCCCTAGATTTTCATCATCATTTAAAATACAAACAAGTTTTCAACAACTTTAGTTTATTAGTTCATTTTCATTCCAAGTTTAGGTAGTTTAATTCTTCAAATTATTCCCCATTTATATGTTTTTATGAATAGCGAAATAAAGAATTAACCTTAAACGAGTAATTTGACAAGTCTTTGAGGGATCGATAATCGGGACTTCACTATCCTATATTACTTCACATGCACTTGCAAGCGCTCCTATATTACCACATGCACTTGCGAGTGCTTTGGCGAGATTAGTCTTCCTCTCGTTCCATCAAGTAGCCCAACCGTTCTTGCCTCTCTCAACTTGACAAGGGTAAGGGGTAGCTACAAGAGGAGTAGATTAAGCTAGTAGAGAGAGACCTCCAGGAGGAGGATAACTTAGACTTGGACCCTACGTAGGCTGAGGCACTCAAGATACCAAAGGAGGCCTCCATTTGCCATTCGTGGTTTTCCTCTAACTCATGACATACGAGGCAAGCTTTCTTCCCAACCGCACCCTGTATTATTTATTTTTAGTGCACATTCTAAGTGCTATAGGGAGCTTATATACCACTCTAGTTCTTCCATTTTCTTTATACATGCCTTTGGGGATATTGCATAAGTTTTTGAGTGGGGTGGATGTTATTTGGCCCTTTGCGGCATATTTGCTAGTACAATTTGACGCTTGATATTTCAACTCATGTTTTGTATCAAATTATGCATTTTTTAGTTGACTAATAATGTGTTTGTTGATCCATTTTATTTATTTCTTAGTATAGATTTTTCATTTGTTATTTTTATTGTTTTCAGATTAGGTCCTTTCGAGTTTTCAGCTCATGGTTCTTTCTCGAGAGGTGAGGTGTTGGGGACAGCGACACATATTTACTTCTTTTCATAGCATTTTGCATGTTTTAGAGTTAAATTAAGTAAAAACTAACCTTATTATGTAATGTTTCAATAACTCCAAGCGTTTGGAAAGAAGAAATGGTTAGGCTATAAACCGATCAAAAGATGAAATGCTACCGATTTTCGTCCGAGAGACGGCCTCGGCACTCTCGTCCGTCCCTTCCAAGTCAGGAGATTCTAGAAACCTGAAGAAAGTGGGTCTCAGAATTTACGCTTGGAAGGAAGGACCTTTTCCAAAAGGATGGACCGTCAACTGAAGATTTCACCCAAGTTTGGAAGAATAGAATTTCTAAAATATGGAGAAATGTATGGATCATCTTTCCAAAGGATGGTACGTTTAAAGGATGACAAGCCAGAACAAAAGTAGAAAGTAAAGACAGTCATTCTTCCAAAGAACGGTCCGCCCTGCACACTTGGTACTCGATATTTAAATTAATTATTTTTGGGACATAGTATAAATATATTTATCTTGTAATTTTTAGGAGCTTTTTCATTATTCAGTTCATACGTAGTGTAGAGAGTAGAACTTAGATAATTTTAGCCCTAGTTTCAAAGAAGATTTTAGATCTAGATTGTAATTGAAGATTCTCATTCATTTATTTTGAATATTTCAATTCCTTTTGGTAAGAATGTCTAATTTCTTTGCTTTTCTTCTTTTTCTAGCTATGAGTAACTAAACCTGCATCTAGGATTGTAAACTAATGGGTTGTGAACCCTAGAGATCCCAATTTGTTAAAATTGTGTTTGGACTATTGAACATTTGATTGATTTTTCTTTGTAATGTGTGATTGGTGATGAGAGTCATCCAATCCTAGCCAATTACCTTTATGAGGCTTAAAAAGAAAATTTAGGTGGCTTAGCATCAATCAATACTACTTAAGGCATAATCCTTATTTAATGAGTTCTAGACGTGGTAAGTTGAATTCCAAATTAGCAAACAAGCAATTGGATAGAAGGAGTTCTCTTCCAATTTGATGTACTAAAGTGCGAGATTGGACACATATGATGCTATTGAAATATATCCATGGGTTGCCTCAAGTAAATTGCTTTCATAGTTCAGCCTAACCCACTCCCTTAATTCTTTCATATTGCCATTTTGAGGGATCGATCCAAAATTGGGGTCACTTCCTTAGAATTATCCTAATTGCTTACAACACTAGCTTATTATAAATTGTAAGCCATGGTTAATTTCCATTACTCAATACAAATAGATCCAAATCTTGCAAAACTTTTTTACTATTTATTACTATATACTATGGGCTTTGAGCAAGTCCTCTATGGGATTCGCCAACTCCTCATCACCGGGTTCTATATTTGCACGCATTTACAGGCAACCCGATATTGGGAGTGGATTTAAATGACATCAAATATTATGGCGTCATTTTCGGGGATTAAGGCATAAGCCTTATCTAGACCTATTCTTTTACCTCTTCTTGTTTATGTCTCTGATATAGGATCATGGCCGCTCTTTTCGGTTGGAGAGTCAAAAAGAGTTCTGGATATCAATGAGGAAGTCCATTGTACGAGCACGATTGTCCCACCAAGGGTAAATGCTACCTCATTCGAAATTGATGATTGTATCTACACTATGATAAAGGCGGAGGGATAATTTTGCAACTCCATAAATGATGACCCCTATCAACACTTAAATTTTTTTTTGGAGGTGTGCAACCTCTGTAAGCAAAATATTTCGAATGATGCTATCACCATAGTGTTCAAATACTGCTTGTTGGTGAGGCAAGGATCGATTGCATAGATTCCCTCTAAACTCAATTCATACTTGGTACTGTTGGTGAGTGTCTTCCTAAAAATGAGCGCTAGCAAAAGGCGGAGCAATAGGAAAAGATATTCTATTTTCACAAATTTACTAGGAGAATAAATAGTTGTTCGAACCATAGGAGAGATTCCCAGAAATACATCCCTTGGTCGCCCAAATATGGGTTCTCTGATCATATCTTGTTGGAGAAGTTTTACACGTATTAGATGCCATGACACACCATTGCCAATAATGCAGTAGGTGGGTGCTTCATAGACAAGACATTCAATAGGACCAAATAAAAAGAACAACCATGCTTGGCATGGTGGGGACCAAAGTGGAAGAATCAGATGTGAGGGCCTTTCTCTATCTCATTTGATGAAGGATAATCAGGAGCTGTTGGATCAGATGATGGCCACTATGGCAACCAATATAGCCCTCTCACAAAGAAGTTGATCGAGTCTGAGATCAAGAAGGTGCATGATATTGATGAGACTATAAATGGTGTTCCGACATGCTCATGGATACCCTCCTCATCTATAAAACTATCACCATTACAAGAGCTACCACCTTGCAAGTGGAAGATGCTAATTATGTTGGGAACACATTGATGGAAATAGATTACAATATCATTAGCCACACATCTTCTTCGTGCTGGCGAAAATGGAGAGCTCAACCGCAAGGTCATGCAGTCAATATTGCCCTAGATCTATTTTGATGGTCAAAATCAAGGATGGAAAAATGGTGGTAATTATCGAATAGAGGCCCTTTTCTTATACTCTACTTAGAGGTCCCCCTTCTAACCCCCAAAATTGGAGAGAGGGTCCTTCACATGATTATGGAGGCTTAAAGATTGAAAGGATATTGGAAAAGGTGATTTCCAACAATGAGAGAACGAATTCTTATCTCCAAAGTCTCATAAAGATTTAGGCTCTCACAAATCTTCCATTCGTAATCAAAGCAAATGTGTGTACGAAACCTTTCCGTGATTAAAATCTCAAACAAAAAGGCTATCCGCCTAGTGACAATGGTTAATTCAAAAGCATATGTGGTACCTTTTGAATGCTCAATGTATGGCCATTGTCACAAGAAGTGGCAAAGATTTGTGCACCCTATCGATGTTGAGGTTGAAGATGATAGGATGGAGAATGAGTCTGAGATGGTGATTGAGTTTGATGACCATAAAGAGAGGCCGAAAAAGCCTTAGTTTGATGAGGTAGTCGAGGATGGATCCAACAAGCCACCATGTGAGGAAGTCCAAAACATATGCTAGTTACTCAAAAAGAGAGGGAAGGTTAAGGAGAGGAGCTTGCAAAACAGCTTTCTCCTAGCCTGTCCTCTTATCCATAAAGAATTGATCACGTCTTGACTAAAATACAAATATGCTGAGAAGGCTAAGGAGGCAAAATTTCGGGTACCATTCATTGACGCCATCAAAGAGATGCCCAGGGTTGCTAACTACTTCAAAATGTCGTTGACTAGAAAACTACCAAGACAGTGAGAGCCATTCTTGCGACTCCATAGAGCGAGTGCCATCATAAAGGTACACGTGTGTTGAGAAGAAAGGCGACCAAGGAGAATTTACCTCATGCCTTGCTAATGAAGTGGAATTTATGCACTTATTAGTCATATTTCTCCCATACTTCACTATGTTTTGAGAATAAGTTGTGTGTGTTTGCATGTATTTTATGATATATATTTGTGAAAAGAGCTAATACATGATTGGATGCTTTTAGTGGTTAGAGATGGAATTGGGTATATCTGAGGCTTTTGGAATGAAGATGAAAGAGTCAGATTGAACAAGGCAAGATCATAGGGTTTAGCACTGCACTGGCCATGTTGCGCAATGGCCATCCTATGTGATGCTACAGCTACGCGTGCTCACATATTGCGCGATGCTAGGCACAACACGCTAAGCCTCGTCTAAAGGGGCTACCGCTGAACTTACTTCAACTAGGAAAAGGAGCTATAAAAGCCAAATCAAATCCATAAATGAAAAAATGCATAAATCATATAGTAAATACCTTTTATTTCAGGTAATGAAAAATAAGTGGGAGAAGTTTAGTTCAGAAGTACATTGAGATACTTTTTATTGGAATTGTTCTTCCATATTTCTGTAATAATCAAGTGGGTTTTTCTTCCAATCATCGTTATAAGTATTAATTTATTTGTTTTTCTATGAATGCTATTAATTTACATAATCATGAAAGGTTAAAACCTCTACAACTAGATTGTGGGAACCATGGTGAATTAACGAACTAGGGTTTATGCGACGTGATTCTCAGACAAATACTAAACGCATGTATTATATTATCTTCATATTTAATGTTTCTTAACAAAGGCTCAATGTTAGACTTGCCCGAATTATCCACTTTCTTGAGCCTAGAGAGGTAGAGACTAGGAAAAGAGAAGTACAACAAATCCTTAATCTTTATGATCATTGTATAACTTGAGTTGTGGTAGCAGGATAGTTAATTTTGGAACAAATTGATAACGGTTAAAGTGAAATCGCTCATGAGACCTATCGTGATTGAGTATAGTCATCCAATAGGGACGAACCAAGCCTATTTAGATGAACCCTAATTATCGCTCTACAAGTAAAGTATTGGGATAGATCACAAGTGTGAAACCCGAAGAAGTTATGAATACATGAGGAACACTTACCCTAATTAATTGCATTAATCTAGAATCAACATTCAAATTCTCAACATTGTTACCTGTTACTTTTATAATTTCCCCCCTTTTTGAAAATAATTGACTCCAAGCTTAAATACTCTCGCATTATTCTATATTCGACCATATTCTCGTGATCGAATTCCCAACCTTTGTTGAGTTCTTTATAGACTATGTTCACCTCATACTTTGTCAGGAGTGAGTTCGGTGTTATCACTTCAGATCGGTGGATACCGATTGCTTGCATGCCCTTTGTGATAATGGTAGAAGTATTAATCCGATACCTCTTGCCATTTACAAAATGCCCGCATTAACCATGATGAAGCCCTACATCCATTTTTCTAGATGGCCGTAAAACATTCAAGAAGACTCGATTGGGGCTGTGGAGGATGTGTTTGTCAAAGTTGCAAATTTGTATTATGGGCAGACTTGGTTTTTGACTCAACGATGTGGATAAATACATTTCCATCATTTTTGGAAGACCATTTCTAGATATTGGGAGAGTGTTGATGGATCTGCAAAGCATGAAATAATATTCTAATCAAGGATTAGAACATTACTTTCAAAGCCGAGAGAGGTTACTTGTTACACATAGGAGTAGGGGACATTTGTTTGGTCAATGTTGAACAAGGAGTTAGTAAAGTAGCTGGAGCATGCATACGCATCACCCAAGAGAAAGAAGATTAAATCAAGATGGGAGGCTAAAGACTGCTGGCACCAAGGGTGAAGTGGGTGAGCAAGTACCATCCTAAGGACGGCTCACCAAATCTGGTGGATCGTGTATCTTGCATCGTGCTACGATTTTAATCAGCGCTTCTAGGAGATAACTCAAGTGGGATGCTACACCATGTTTGGTATCCACGTTGTGCCGCGAGCATAATCAAACGTCGCTTGGGAGGCAAACTCCAAGCATTTTTTGGATTAATAGGTGTTAGTAGATGCGTGTACACTTAAAAAATTAGAGGAAAGGTAATAAAATTGCAAAGAAGAAATCTGGAAAAGTAAAAGGTGGAATAGATGTACCGTCCTTTTAAAAGGACGGACTGCATGTCCCTCCATTATTCATTTGACTCATTAAAGGGGAATGGGAAAGATGTCCAACGTACGAACTCAGATTTCCGCCTTCTAGATGGTTCGTATGTTGGACCGTCTCTAATCATTAATGAAATAAATCAATGGGCCAACATGGAGAGTATAACTATGGGTTAGATAAATAGGACGTAAAGGAGCATTACCCTAAGGGAGAAGTCGAAAGTACACACAAGAGGTCCAACTTAGTGGACGAGGACGCAGGAGGATCACGGCTTCCGGGTAGTGGTGGAGAGTAGAGGTGTCACCTAATAACGCCAAAAATATATCCTTCTCAAGCAAAAAATATACACGGCCGAAGATCAAAACAAGTAACCCGACGATGTGTGGGTCGAATCCCACGAGGACTAGGTGATGATAGTTATAAGTGCCTATTGAGAAATTGATGTTAAGACACACCAATGGAGATTTAATATAAAAACAAATAAAATGGGGTTAAAATTGTAAGAATTGTATCCGGTGAATTAGTGAAATAAAACAGTAAGATCAACTAAGTTAATACCAAGAGTGAAATACTAGAGGTGTGGTGTAGATGAAATAATAACTAGATCGGGACATGCCAGCTTCATCTCCTTATGAGTTCAAAAGGAAAATAATCTTAGAAAGTGTGTAATTACAGCTTTTAAGCCTTCTAATTACCTCTTACTATAGTTTTGTCAAACCTCTAGTCACGATTTAGCTCAACCCGATTTGATTTGGATTAGCAACTGCACTAATTTCTAGCTATTAGCTGCTAATAAGGAATGAGAATGTAATTTCAGCTATTTCTAGCCCAATTTCACAATCTCTTATCCACACCCACTATTAAGTTCTCCCCCAATGCTTAATTATTCTTTTACAAGCAATAATAAAGAAAGAATAAATAGACCCATATCATAATTAATGGACCTTCCTTTATAGATTGAAGAAAATTTAATAGATTTACACTTATTTGAACAATATAAAGACGACTCTAGCAATACCCGATCTTATTAAGTATTCATCATCACACACCTCTACTTGATGATTTAGATACTCATGATTAAGAAATTCATAAACACATTCATCAATAGCTTCACTGAATTTAATAGCAAGAGTAAAAAAATCAACTTCACAAGATAATCTCCAACAATAGCTGAAACTTACTAGTACAAAGAAGAAATAGAGCAGAGTACTTTTTCGAAATTTACCAATCAAAATCTCCCTACTTCAACTAAGAGAATGTTTTGTAGCTAAAAAGGAAAACAATGATGTGATATATGTTTTTGCTCTCTCTCAATATCTTTATTTCTATTTCTCCTTCTGCCCTACATATCTGTACAAAGTACTTTTTCTTCTATTTATATCCTGAAAAGTAGGGCACTTTTTATCTCTTTTCCCATGTTGGATGATTATACCCCTGAGCACCATTCTGGAAACGGAGAAGGCACCGGCAGTTTGCCGGTTCTAATTCGTGAACCGCCAGGTACCTTTTCTGAGCCTTTGCTAAATTCCAATGAACATCGGCAGTTCACCCGGCATTTCACCAATGCCAATCTGTGAGACGCCGGCTCTTCAAGCTATTTTCTAGAACTTTGGGTGCCTTTTGGCGAACCGATGAATCGCCACTAGAAATCCATGAACCGTCTGTAGTATTAATCCTCCGAGGTAGTGATGTTTGACCCTTGGCCAGCTTTTCATCGATTTTCACCTGTGGATCATCGATTTCCTCTCACTCCCTTCTTCTTTTGCTCCATTTTTGCTCTTTTCTTCACATTTAGTCATCTGCACACAACAAAAGCAAAAAGGGCATAAAATCTATATAATCAACTCAAGAACTAAGTAAATAGCAAAGTATTAGAGCCTAATGAGTTGGTAAATTACCAACTCATCAAACCCCTAAATTTAAATCATTGTTTGTCCTCAAGTAATGCAATACTCATTCATTAAGAAATATGCCACCTCTAATCATAATTATACCTCGTCAATCACCTAAACTCTGACAACCCAAAAATATACTCACCACACTTACTGTAAAGGAGAACAAAATACCCCATAGACCAAAATAAAGAAGATGTTTCAAACAGGGTACCACTTTCCATCAAGCAAAGCTTATGAAAGGAATCAGTTAGCAAAATAAGGGCATTGGTTAACGAAGAAACACACATATCATTTCAAGTTATAATTAGTGCACATTCAAAGCATGCCTTAGAGTTTACACTCCTTGTGCCTTATTCCCTTAACTCTGAATGCTCTTGTGTTCCCAAAGAGGAATGATGCCACTCACCATAATAAGAATCCTTATTCTTTTGGACATGTAAATATTGAAATGCACACAAGAGATTGTTTGGAAGAGACACTCACACTCACTCTCCCAAAATAAATCTTCATGCGTACACTTGACCCATAGGCTTGCCCTTCATGTAATTTGCCACTAATGTAGAGTAGCTACACCTAGAATCATTTAGGGCTTGCGGGTTATGATGTAGGCTTGGGGTAAGGGTAGGATAAAAATTTGGCTATAGTGACTAGATCCTCCCTAATTCTTTTTGTGAGAATACCTTACATCAACTCCTTCCAATCACTTCTTTCTTTGTTTATGACTTTCATTTCTTTAACAACGCTCCTTATAACCCCTCTGGCTTTCACAACTAACCTTATCACCTCAAGAGGAAACATCGGTTCACACAAATTATCTTTTTCTTTTTGATATATACTTTGGTGCATTTTGACACAATGTGATGTTCACCTCACACTATAATTCTTATCTTCCCCCTTTGTTTTGCACACCCCTAAACTTAGGCTTTTGCCTCATATTTCAAAAAAAAAATAACACTCCCTCTTTCTTAGGCTTTAAGCCTCATTTCATCACTTATCTTCTCACTAGAATTTAGGGAGAATGGGGGACAAAGAGAGGTATTAAGAACGATCTTAAGGCTTGTAATGTGGTTTCCAAAGAAAAGGGTCTAAGGCTCAACATTGTCTAACAAGGATCAACGCTCATGGAGGGCATATGGGTGCACTGACTAGTCAAAGGAAAGACTAAACTCATATTCTTGGTGCAACTACATCTAGGATTTTGCCTTGAATCACATTTGGGGCAAGTTCTAGACTAGATGTAAAGCATGAGATTCATCAAAAATTTCGTCAACTACACAAGGCATCACTCTTACAGGAACTACAAGAGTCATTCTTAACACAAGATATAAAATTTAGGACATCAAAGCAGCCAAACATCATAAGTTAAGCAAAGAATTTACAATGTATGACAAAGAACGCTACGCTACGGTGTTAAAACTTACTCATTATCTTCAATTTTCATGCCCTTGTTTTAAAATTCCATTTCAATAATAAAGTTCTTTTTCGGTGGTTCCTCTCAAAACAACTTCACAAAAGACTCAAAGAAACATGGCATTTTCCCTTTAAAATGTTGTCACTCAATCCATCATCGGTAAATACCAACCCGGTTCGATAACAAAAATAAATAAAAACAAAAGAATGCTCCTCGAGAAAGAACCATAGTCAAAAGAAAACCCTCGAAGTTTTAATTTCTACACTACTATTTACAATGGCGAAAAAGGAACAATACTTTGGGGTCATTTCTTTCAAGATTTTCAAGATTTTACAATTCAAAACAAATACCGCATTCGGTCACTAATCATCAATCCTAAAAACTGAACCAAGTCATTCATTTCAAAATAAGAAACGCCCGACAAGGGAAATCATAAATCATCAAAATGAAACGATAGCCCGATAAAGGCTTGACTTAATCAAATTCAAACAAGAACATAAGAACATCAAAAGAAACATCCATCCCTGGCCCCCTCATCAATTGCGCTCATACCTCCCCCACTTAAGAGCCTACATTGTCCCAATGTAAATATGAAAAAGGGAAAGGGACAAGGAACTCCGTGAGTGGGTCACTCCTCTTCATCGTCAGCATCTACCTCACCACCACCGCCGCTGGCCTCACCTCTCCCAGCAAAATCATCTCCCAGCCCTTCAAAAAGATCATCAATTGGCCCCCGAACTGAGGAAGGAGCAGCCATTGCAGCATCCAAGGCACTCATATCCGGCACTTCTACTGAAGTCCGACTCTTCCACTCTTGTACCTCAGTTCGGAGAGAAGTGACTACCCCTTCCACTGCATCTGCCCTCTAGGATAGTGTGGCGACATTCTCATACAATGACTTGAGCTCCTTTTTAATTATTTTGGAAATGAGTGCGGGGAGGCTCTTAGCCAATCGTTGGAGTTGTCTTTCGTGCGAGTTTGTCATCTCCACAAGTTTATAGAGACCACTTGGTTGAGAGGATTGTGGAGGTGGGGATGCTCCCCATTAAGGCATGTCTCTTGATGCTTGGCCTGACATTTCCGATTGGGCACATTTGACTCTGAGGCGTGTGGTGGTTTGTCTGACCCATGGGAGAGGGATCCTTCTTGCACTCCAAAGGCTTGAAGTTTCTTTCTTTTCATTATCAATGCCTCGACATCTCTCTTCCAATCAATGTCTATCACTCCTAGAGCAGCAGAAGGAGTTTTATCGGGGAACATAGGCACTCCAGCTGTTGTGCAAAGTTGGGAAATCAAGACGGCGTAGGGCATTGAAGTGCTGGACTGTCGGGTCTTTTTATTCATTTGTTGAGCAACAATTTCCCTGAAGTAAATGGGGACTCCCGTCATTATGCAAGCAATAAGAATGGCGATTTCCAGGCTGACCCTCTGCTCATTTTTAAAGGGGATGATTCGAGCATAAAAAAATCTATCCACAGCTTATCCTGGAACTTCAAGTCGTGGCGAGAGATTTCACCACCCATTGAGGCCTATAGAGGATTGTCACTGCGATGATGTGGGCTACCCAGGCGAACTGATCTTTCATATCAGCTACCCTGCTATGTACTCTGTACTGGAGTCAATCTCATCCTCCCAGAACAGGTAATTTATGGAAGTCGGGGTTATGTCAATTTCCTCCCCGGATCATAACTGATGGCAAACAAGGGAAATCATCCACTTTTCCCCTGTGGTGTATGCTCTCTTTTCAGGCCTGATATGAGGCATAGAACTCCATCACCAAGTTGGGGTAGTAATTCGGGAGAGGGTTGGAAAATGCATGTCATTTCCTTGTTGTGAACTGCTCGGTGATGTTGGGAAAATCACCTCTCAACCCTGCCAAGTCAAACCGCTTCTCCACGGTGATTGATCGGCCTTAACAAATGACGTAATTCTCTTGCATGTTGGGGATGCAGAAGATTATTTCTTTCTTGGTGTTGGCACATAGTGGAGTGTCCTTTGCCTTGCCCTTGATTTTGGTAGAAGATGAAGCAGGGGCCTTTCCTTTTCTTGAGTTCCTTGATGAAGACATGATTTGTTTTTCTGCAAGAATGATGTTAGTGACAGCTATTTGAAGAGAAAATAGAAATAACATAAAAAAACTAGTCTGAGGGAGAACTGAGAAATAAGGGAGACCAAATAATCATTTAGAGAACCAATAGCACCAGTGAAGGACCGACGGTTTGTAGAAGCAATTTTGCGGACCGCCGTTTACCGGCCGATGCCTTGCAGAAAACTAAACAAGTGAGGGATGTATCATCGGTTAAGCGGAGAATCACCGGTCCAGGTTCTTGAACCTACAATGTAATGCGGGATCCACTCAGTGGCAGGAAGCCTATTTTCAGAGTGATCCGGCGTTACATCGGCAATTCGCCAAATCTGACCGGCGAAATGCCGGACCCCATCGTCTCCCAAAATTTGAACTTAACTATTCACAGACACCCATTAACACACACTCACACACAACATGATAAAATCAGAAATACTCCATTCAAACACACTCTCATGATGATTAGCCCTTAAAAATGGCGTCACCCGGTCTATCATCGGGCAAAACGTTGCACTTATGCAATTGGGTTATTCAGACTTTACCCTTTTCAAGATTTCACACACATAAGCATATATTTTCCATTTCATTCAACATCTATAGAATATTCATGAGTTCAATAAGGAGGGGAAACCAAATGTTACTATTAAAGAATTAAGCACCAATGAGAAAATTAAGAACAGGGCAAGAAAATATTTACCAAATTTGGAGGATTGCTTGCACACTTGGACTTTTAAAAAGATTAGCTAAATCTTACAATGGCACTTCGAGATATATGTAGTATAGGAATAAATTGTGAGTGAAGTGAGTGTGTTAGTGAAATATGGAGAGGGTTTTATAGGTGAAAGATGGAAGTTTGATAGGTTGAGAGGAAGGTGGAGAGTTTAATGTGGGTGTATTAGTGGGAAGTGGGAAGGTGGAAAGGTTGGAAAGTGGAAAGGTTGAAAATAATGGAATATGGGGAAATGGGAATGTTCGCTAATGGAAAGACAAAAATGGAATGGAAAAATGGTGGAAAAGGGGGAACTAGGGGAATATTTGCAGAATAGGGTGGTTGGTCATGTATTTGAGATTTTGTGGGCAGCTTTTTAAATTCCATTTTGAAATAAACTCATACCTCGACTGGCGCTTAATCGGCAGTTCGCCAAATCACACCGGCGTTCCGTCACTTTAATTTCCTCTACCATGTATTTTATGCCTAGTTATCTATTTCTTGCACGGCGACCCACCGGCAGTTCGTGGATAGAATCGGCAATCCGCCGATTACAAGCCGCTCATGTGCCTGAGCTTTAGGTCCTTTGTCTTACATCGGCAACCCACTGGCGGTCCACGATTTTGATTCGGCGGTTCGCCGATGGGTCCGCCGGTCCTTCGTTCTAAACCCAGCCTTTTGTTTTGCACTCACCTTCAGCGGCGGTTCATGTTTCTGGACTGGTGACTCGCCGATTCCGCGCTATTCCTCTTTTGCAGGGTTTGTTTCTCCCTTTGTTCCTCACTTCACAACTCCTACAAAAACAAAAACAACAAAAACATCAAATAATTCACTGAACACATGGGTTGCCTCCCAAGAAGTGCCTTAGTTAACGTTGTGGCATGAAGTGGATCTCTTTTCCGATGGGTTATCATCCGACTCCGTCTCCTTCAGCTCTAATCACTTATCTTCTTCTTCATTTTTCAATACTCCAACCACCTTGCATTCGAGGGGTGTTTCGGTTGATGGACACACCTTGAAGGTGACTTCCTCACTTCCTACTCAAAATTTTAGCTCTCCAAGCTCCACATCCACCACGGCTCTCCCCGTAGCTAAGATTGGTCTTCCCAAAATAATGGGAACCTCCACATCCATTTCACAATCCAAAATAACAAAATAAGATGGTAGAATAAACTTGTCCACTCTTACCAACACATCTTCTAACACCCTCACCGATCTTTTTATTGATCTATCTGTCATGAGCAGCCTCATTGACGTTGACTTTGTGCTTTCGAGTCCCAATTTCTTGAAAATGAGCAGGGGCATAAAATTTATGCTGGTGCCAAGATCACATAGAGCTTTTTTAAACACACATATCCCAATTGTACACGGGATTATGAAAGCTCCTAGGTCCTCCCGTTTGGGGGCAAGATTACTCATCATCACCGCACTACAATGGTGCATTTTCTCTCCATTACCTACATCAACCACCTTTTTCTTCTTCAGTAATTCTTTCATAAACTTTACATAACCAGGCACTTGGAGTAGAGCATCAACTAACGGTATATTCATGGACAACTTGCTAAACATGTCAACAAACTTTTTGAACTGGTCGTCCTTCTTTTTCCTGGCCATCCATTGTGGATAAGGAGGTGATATTCTTGTTTCAACCTTGTCGTCAATTAGGGCCTTCATGCCCGCCTCATCATTATCAGCATGTGAGAGGATTTCATCATCCTTCCCTCTCCTTCCTCATCAATCTTTTCCTCATTCCTTAGGGTCATTGGCGTTCTGTCGACTTCATATTCTTTAGTTATCTTTGGGTTATTAACCTCACTAGGATTCACCGGGGCATCTCCAATCACCTTGCCACTCCTAGTGACAATAGCCATGCATTGACTATTTTTCTTAGGATTAGGCATTGTGTCACTAG
>JACEIK010005751.1:23221-45863 GCA_018107945.1 Datura stramonium
CAGACTCAATTTGTAAATTTGTTTTAGATTAGTATAAATTAGGAAACAAACTCCCAAAATCTTCTTTAAACTGTTGTCTGCATTTTTAGAGTTAGAGTTCGTTAACACTTGATTAGATTATTACCTTGGTCTAGTCCCTGTGGGATCGATACTTGGCTTACTTTAGACATTTTACTACTTGTTCGACCACGTGCACTTGCGTGTAGTTATCAAAAGACGCGAACAACTTCTACCTTCTGATTTTGAATAGTTTCTTTCAACTTTACCAATGTTGGATCTTCATCTTGTTTAGCCTTCACCTCCGCTACCAAGGATGACTCTAACCCGTTCTGAACTACTACCCCACCATCGGTCGAGCTGACTAGTCTAACTCCCAACTGTGCAAGTTGATATACCTCCTTTACCAACTCATTCTTGTCTTCACTCACACGTGACAAACTTCCCATAGAAAGTCTACTAAGGGCGTCTACTACCACGTTGGTCTTACCCGGGTGATATAGGACACTCATGTCATAGTCCTTAAGTAGCTCTAACCACCTCCATTTCCGAAGATTTATCTCCTTCTGTGTGAACACATATTGTAAACTCTTGTGGTCTGTGAATACATCTACATGTACCCCATACAAGTAGTGTCGCCATATCTTCAAAGCAAATACCACCGTTTCCAACTCAAGATCATGGGTCGAGTAATTCTTCTCGTGAGTTTTCAGCTGTCTGGAAGCATATGCTACTACTTTCCTGTGCTGCATCAACACACATCCCATTCCAATCCTTGAAGCATCACAATATACAATGATGTCACCAATACCCTATGGTAAAGTCAACACCGGTGCTGAAGTTAGTCTAGCCTTTAGTTCCTGGAAGCTCTTCTCACAAGCCTCCAACTATTGAAACTTCACCTTTTTCTGAGTCAACCTAGTTAGTGGGGCTGCAATGGATGAGAAACCTTCTACGAACCTCTGATAGTGACCTGCTAAGCCCAAAAAGCTTCTAATCTCCGAAGGGTTTACCAATCTGGGCCAGTTCCTTACTGCCTCTATTTTCTGGGAGTCCACCCTTATACCTTCGCTTGACACTTCATCTCCCAAGAATGCAACTGATTTATGCCGGAATTCACATTTTCTAAACTTGTCATATAACTAGTTATCCTTGAGAGTCTGGAGTGCTATCCTTAGGTGTGCAGCATGTTCCTCCTCGCTCCGGGAGTACATTAGTATGTCGTCGATGAACACGATCACGAACATATCCAAATATTCCTTGAATACCCTGTTATCAAGTCCATAAAAGTTGCAGGGGCATTGGTTAGTCCAAAAGACATAACAACGAATTTGAAATGGCCATATGGGATCCTGAAAGAAGTCTTCGGGATGTCACTCTCCCAGACTATGAGCTGGTGATACCCAGACCTGAGATCTATCTTGGATAAATATTTGGCACCCTAAAACTGATCGCATAGGTCATTGATCCGGGGTAAAGGGTATCTATTCTTGATGGTGACCTTGTTTAGCTGTCTATAGTCAATACACATCTGTAGGGACCCATCTTTCTTCAAGACGAACATCACTGGAGCACCCCATGGGGACTTACTTGGTCTAATGAAACCCTTATCTAGCAAATCCTTCAACTACTCGTTTAACTCTTTTAGTTCGGCTGGGGCCATACGGTAAGGAGGAATTGATATGAGTTGCATGTCGGGTAAGAGATCAATCTTAAAATCAATCTCCCTCTCGGGAGGAACACCTGGTAGATCGCTGGAAATACCTCGGGTTATTCACCCACCACGGGGACTGAATGAATGGTCGGGGTCTCGGACATGACATCCTTAACCCTAACAAGTGGTAAATACAACCCTTGGAAATCATTTTTCTAGCCTTGATATAGGAGATAAAGCGACCTACAGGTACCACTGAACCAACCCTCCATTATAAAACCGGTTCATCAGGAAACCGAAATGCCACTGCCCGAGTTTTACGGTTAACAGAAGCATAACATGCAAACAACCAATCCATGCCTAAGATGATGCCAAACTAATTCATATCCAATTCTACTAAGTCTGTGGAGGTAACCTTATGTAATACTGTAATAGGGCAACCTCTATATACCTGCCTCGCTACGATTGAATCACCAATCGGGATAGAGACAGAAAATGATTCGGACAAGACTTCAGGACTTACTCTAAAGTGACTAGAAATGTAAGGTGTCACAAAAGATAGTGTGGCTCCTAGATCTAATAAAGCATAAGCATCAATGTGAAAGACTCGCAACATACCCGTAACCACATCGAGAGAAGTCTCTTGCTCCTGTCGAGATCCAAGTGCGTAAAACCGATTCTGGCGCTGGCCGCCAGCTGAGCCAGTTGGAGCACCCTGTTGAATCTAACGTGACACTGGGACGGTTGAACTGGCTGCTGAAGTGAGGGCTCCACTACCCCCTGACCTAGTGGCAGGGAAATCCTTAAGTCTGTGTTTGGGTTTGCAACACCCGAAACAAGTGTCTGAGCCCACCAAACATTTACCTGGGTGGTTCTTGCCACAAGTAGCACAAGATGGGAAAGTGTGCTCTGTGCGTATGCTGTTTTGACTACTCGAACCTGAGGCCCTGCTCCTCTGGCCGTCCTGTGGTCTGGATGGAGTACTGGCTGAAGATGGTGATGGCACAATGGACTTAGGCTGGGACTGCTAGTAAGATTCACCCGTTGACTTAGGCTGGGAGAACCTGTGGCTATCCGTTCTGGCCCTCTTGGCCTCCCTATACCTCATGTGATCTGCTTCCATCTACTGGGCATAGAGGACTATCCGTGGGTTGTCCATATCCTGATGAAACATGGCTGTTCTACAGTCCTTATCCAGATACTCAGCTACTCCTAGCATGAATTTGCTTACCGCGCCCTCTGATCCATCACTAACTCTGAGGCGTATTTTAACAGGCGAGTGAACTTAAGTGAATATTCTAGCACCATTATTTTTCCTTGCTTAAGGTTGACAAACTCAGTTGCTTTCAGTTCCCTCATCTCTCGAGGGAAGAACCTGTTGAGAAAGGCTATGTGGAACTCATCCTTGCTGATAGGGCCTGCTGCCGCTGCCCTGCTATCCCTCCATTACTTGAACCAAATGTAAGCGACCTCCTTCAGCTGATAAGAGGCCAAATCAACACATTCCTCACTTGTCACTCCCATGACCTGAGTGACCTTCAAAATCCCTTCAATGAACTCGTGTGTTCCTCATCCACCTTTTCCCCTGTGAACTCGAGAGGGTTCATCCTCAAAAAGTATATGATCCGAGCCACCGCTGCATTGCCGTTCTGAGAACCAGGCGTAACAGCCCGCTGGTTGACCTGAGCAGTCAAGGCATGCGCCAGCATTTGGATAGCCGCCCGAAACTCGGCATGGGCAACTGGCTTGGGTGCCTGGGGCTCCTGAACAGGTCGGGCTTGCTGATGCGATCATCATTGCCACCCCCGTGGCCTTCATCATTTCTGTTCCTCCACCTAATTACCCTTCTGGGAGACATAAATTTTCTGCAATCGGAAAATGCATGAATTAGAAGGATGGAGAGATTTGACCGCACGATGTAGATCATGAAAGAAGGGAACATTTCCTAAAATGTTTAGTAGCCTATTCTTCATAAGTGTGGTGCTCTTCACACTCATGAAAAAGACTCTACCTAACGTGGATTTCAGACTCCATAGGACACCACAAAATCTACTGCTCTGATACCAAGTTTGTCATGACCCGTGAGTACACCCGGATCATAGACACGGCACAAGGAGTCCCCACAGACCCCAAGTAAACCCATGGCGTGAGCATAACACTAATACATTCATGTAAAGTGGACAAACTTTACTCATAAATCATAAACTAACTAAAAATCATATCATGAGAAATAAAGGAAACAAAATTACAAAATCCAAACATAAACGACTGAATACTACACATAAGTCTGAAAGCCTCTAATCCTAAAAGACGGGTTGAATGTCCAAGACCCCAACTAACCCCAAAAGTCTGAAAACATATGATAAATAAGGTCTGAACATGAAGACCTCGAATCATGAGGACTCACCACTGAAGACTGAGCGGAACTGGGCGCAAGCTAGGGATGATGCTGAACCTGCAAACCGGATCCTGAAAATATATGGGTCAATCCTCAGAAAGTACTGAGTATGTAAGGTATGAAAAACAAGGCTTAAAAACATGAAATTTAATGTAGTGGGTCATCATGATCCTAAAACTGAAGTCGCAAGTATATCGTAAGGCTCGATATTTCCATAAATACACATAAACCCATCTAAGTCGTAAAGTGCGGGGAAAACATTTCATAAATCATAACTTGAGCCAAAAGAACATAATCATGAATATTTCAAAACCATGAGGAACAATGGGAGATTTTTATAAACGACATACTTCACATGAGCACACATGAAGTCCGACTTGCAGCCCTAGTAGGGAAGCCGTTCATACCTTGCCAAGGGTATGAACCATGAAAGGTGTGATATCACTCATGAAGGTCCTGTATGGCATAGGGGACAGTCACTGAGGAGGTCCCAAATATAATCCTATGGTGGCACGTAGTTCTGAGATTCGGGACGTAACCTGGGCCCCGAACCTACTCGGTGTTAAGTACTACTCCCAAAACACACATCGTACTCATAGAAATCCATACATGAAATGCATGGCTAGTGGAAACATGGAAATCATAACATACATGAGAGCTTGTATTTCTAGCCATGGAATTGGGCCCGTGACTCGGCCAAAATTGTAGTTATAGTTCCTAAGTGACATGTGGGAATTGCCCATAATTTCAAACATACTTGACATGCTTAAATTCATAAGCAAATGATCATGATAGCATGAGAAATCGAAAGTTGAAGACATGCTTAAAAATTTAAGAGAAATTCGTTGATGCTTTCGGAATCATCTTGGCAATGAAGTTCGCTAAAAATTTCCCAAGAATTCGGCATCCGTACTTTTAGAGATTTAAATCATGAAATATAAAATATATACAAGTAAAATCAGTCCAAACACTTCAAACTCACTAATTAAACATAATATCACAAGTTCGTGTAAGCTTTTGAGGAATCATGCAGACGGAGTTAAGACCCACAAGAATTTAGCAAACTAAACATAGGAAATGGGAAGAAATGGACATGGGTAGGGACTAAAATACCCATTCAAACCCCACATATCTGGAAATTTCATGATTTCCTACTCCCTTGAAGAACCCTAAGTGACAGCTTGAAGAACATTAAGAAAATGGCTTGAAACCCTTCCTACTCCCTTCTCCAACACTTACAATTTCTAAAATGAACTTAGCAGGAGTTTTCATCCCTTAAAGACCCTGTATCAACCTCAAAATGATGTTGTTTAGGGACCAAAATCATAAAAAAGTCAAAATTGCCCTTACTAAAATTTTCCTGAAAAGAAATTCTGGCCCCGACCACGAGTCGTGCCACTAGGCGTACCATCAAGTCACGACTCGTGGTTACCTCTCGTGGTCACTTCACCCCTTTTTCCCATCTGTCTGAATTTGGCGACGAATGGTAACCCACAACTCGTACCACCATCTTAAGGGATCGTACCGTCAATCGTGGTACCATCTACCCAAACCAATACGACTTAACCACAACTTCTCACCACAACTCGTTGCTACATCCTACGAGTCGTACCATGACCCGTGACAACTCACTCTTGGCACCACTGAGATATTCATCACGAATCCTAACCATGAGTCATACCTTCTCACCACGGCTCGTAGGACTACTCATGACACAACCTCACACTCCCGATTTCATCAGGACTCGAGTCACGAGTCGTAGGTCCTCAACACGACTCGTACCTCGAGTTGTACTGGTGTAGAATTCCAGGTTTTCTACAGTTTTTAACTTAAACTCCCAGGTTTATTTGTTGGCCCTTCTGGGGTGTTATAGAGAATGATGAAATGGTGGAAATATGGGCTGAATATATATGTGTGTAGCATGTTCTTCCTAAGTCAACTTGAGAAACGACTGTGAATTGGTTATGCCTTCCTTGATTATTGTAGAAATTTTTGACCATGATGAAAGTGTGGAAATGTTGCTTAATTAACCTAATGATGTGATTATGACGTAGATGACCATGCTAAATTGAGTAAGAGTTGTGGCCTTGAGTAATTGAAGTAAACGATGTGCCATCACCATGTTTTATATTAAATCGATTGGGTATGAATAGATTGCATCTCCATTGTTGAGCTATGAAGCTTGGGCGGATTTTATATTGTTTTCCTTATTAAAATTGTTTTTATAAAATCCTAGAATCTAAAACGCCCATGGCTAGAGAGTTCATAATTGAGTGATTGTGACAAGTGTGTGTAAAGGGTTGTGACCTAATTACATGAAGTTATGCATCATTGATAGATTATGAGTCGAGTTCTATAAATCATGTTGGATCTTAAATTACGTATTGAATGAGGTGAATACGGAATCAAGATGCCATGATAGAATAATTCTAGTACAAATTTTTAGCATGCTAATAATGTGATGTTAAAGCTAATGAGGAAGTTGGTTTTGTTATAATGTGAATCACAATGATTGATCTTGTTATTAACATGTCGAGTTGTGAATCCATGTTTATTTGATAGATAGCATTAATAGATGATAGTGGAGAATGTCTTACCTAGACTCTAGTGGAGAATGTCTTATCTAGATGCTAGTGGAGAATGTCTTACATAGACGATAGTGGAGAATGTCTTCATGTAGTCAGTCGGGACTCACATCCCTAGTTAGTTGAGCATTTTATTTTCCATGCGTTGTTCGGGACCATCTTTTAGTCAGTGACTCTCTATATCAGATCCTTCTGTCTCGCTATGACAGTTAGGGATTCTCTATAGTTGAGAATGTATCTCCTTTGATAGTCAGGGACGCTCCCTTCGACTGTCAGGGACTCCCCCTTAGACGTCAGGGACCCTCTTGATATCAGTCATGGCATTAAACTCTGTATTATTCCGATTATTACTTTTTTCACATCAGAGGTTTCTACAATGATGCATGTCTTTATAATGTGGTTATGATAATTGAATCCATGAACCTCGTGTAAGATAGATGTACTTCACTTCTATTACATTGCTATTAGTATGTTTTATATTACTTCTCTCTTGCTAATATTATGAGTTAGTTTACTTACGCTTCCTGCATACTCAGTACATTCCAAGTACTGACTGCACGCCTCTTGTGCTATATTTTTTCATGATATAGATTTAGGTCTCCAGGCTCCGTCGCGTGGTTAGATATGCTACCCCATTCTCCCAGCTGTCAGTGGTGAGTCCTCATCCTCCGAGGACGTGAGTAGAATTCTTGTTTTATTTTGCTTCAGTTTTAAGTCTTTTGGAGTTAGCTGGGGGCCTGTCCGAAGAACTCATCAATTTATTAGAAGACTTTCATACTTGTTAGGCATGATCAGTGTTGTATTTAAATGTTATTAAGTTGTCGTTTTGATTTATATCAGTTTCTAGTCAGTTCTTCCGATCGTTCATGATGTTTGACGTTTCTTATGTTAAGTGTATGCGAGGACTATGCCATGGGTCGACTTGGAGCCTCTCGGGGTTCCTTGTGCCGTGTCTACAAACCGGGTGTACTCTCGGGTCGTGACAGTATTCTATCATTCTTGCTATACCGAGCTGGCAAAAAATCTAATGGAGATTCAATACTACTGGCAACATGGTATTTCCCAACAAATTTGCAATTTCAAGCCAAAATTGATATTCAAGCACTAGAGTAGAAATTCGAAATTTTCTAAATCAATGAATAGGGATAGATTTTTATCTCACAATATTCATTATTGGAATCACAAACTGGGAAAAATATCTATAATTAACATTGAGCAATATTTCACATGAATTCAATGAGGTCTATCAAGGAATTTCTTAACATTTGAAAGGTATGCAGGGCTAGAATTCACCTTTTGTGGGAATAATCATAAATAAATCATAAACTAATGGAAACAACAAATAAAGTAATTATAAGCATCATTCTATATGGATTCAAGGAAAAATACATGGATTCTCTTCGCATTCGAAAATTTAGGAAGAAGATTTATATAGTAAATTAGAGAGAGATTTCGGGGCACAAGGGAAAAACTATTCCCAATAAATTAGAGAGAGATTTCGGGAATAAGGAAAAAACTATTCCCTTGTTGAATTTCCACATACCTGGCTAAAAATTTTCCAGTGAAAGAAGCTTGAATCTGCTACAATGGGTGTGAATCCCTTGTCTTGCCTGAGAGTTCTTGAGAGGAAACTATAGTCGTTTTCTAAAAGTTTTACGTGGGGAATGAGGGGAAAAATCGTTTAATCCCTCAATAGCTCTGAAAATTTACCTAAAATGACGTAGTTTAGGAACTAAATAGGTAGCAGATTACAAAAATATCCCTGGGCTAAAAATCTGAAATCTGGATGAGGGGGTCCCAACGGGTCACTCAATGAGTCATTGGTTGAGACCGCAACTCGTTGGGACCTCTCGTTGGGTCTACTACCTAAAGTCTGAAAATACAGGATCTGAAAACAGGGGGTCACCACGAGGGACCTAACGACTCATTACCCTGGGCCATGACTTGTGGCATCACTCGTTAAGTATACTGTCTAAATTCCAAAAATTCCCTTCTACCTGGTAACGACTCATCCCACGACTCGTTACTACTCATGACGGGTCATTAGATGACTCGTTACCTTCCCTTTAAATGAGAATCAATACTCACCACGGCTCCATTAGATGACTCATTTTAACAAACTACGAGTCATTGCTTCGCTCATTACCTCCACTGCCGCCAGGCCTGCACTTCCCCAAGACTACTCCCAACGGGTCGTTGGTTGGACCAACGATTTGTTAGGTCGCCCGTTCTGCAATATTTTTTCCCAGTTTTCAGCCAACTTCCAGATTTGATCCTGGGTCTAATCTTAGGCATTTTCGGGTTATTACAATATCTCCCCCTTAGGAACATTCATCCTCGAATATTGGAAAACACACACAGGAAAGCAGAGAATAACAATCATAATTTTTAAATACTGCTCATTTAAATCCAAAATTGACAGAATGACTACCTCCGTTTAAAAATACATAACTGAACTGAATTCACTTTTCATACATACATCCAAAAACATGAAGGAAACTTAAATACATGAATTGAAAATAATAACTATATTGGAATCTAGGGCAAGACTGATATCTCAAGCTATAACAAAGCCGGTAGAGAACAAGTGGGGGTATCTGGCATCATATCTGTTTCAGCCTCCCACGTAGCTCCCTCAACCTGCTAATTTCTCCATAAAACATTGACTAAAGCTACCTCCTTGTTCCTTTTCTTACAAACCTGACCATCAAGGATCTGGACTGGGACCTCCTCATATGAGAGACTATCCTTTATTTCTACACTGTCAAATGGCACAACTGAAGTTGGATCGCCGATGAATTTCTTCAAAAGTGACACATGGAATACAGGGTGCACAGATGCCAACTTTGAAGGTAAATCTAGCTCATAAGATACCTTGCCAATTCACCTTTGAATTATGTAGGTTCCCACATATCTCGGACTAAGCTTTCCCTTCTTCCCAAACCTCATCACCCCTTTCATAAGCGAAATTTTCAGATAGACCCAGTCATCCACAACAAACTCTAATTCTCTTCTCCTCACATCAACATAAGATTTTTGACGACTCTGAGCTGTTTGTAATCTTTATCTGATGAGCTGTACCTTCTGCATAGCTTCATGAACTGAGTATGGCCCAATCATAGCAGCTTCACACACTTCAAACCACCAGAGAGGAGATCTTCACCTCCTACCATATAATGCCTCAAACGAGGCCATCTGGATACTGGAGTGGTAGTTGTTGTTGTACACAAATTCCATAAGAGGAAAGTGGTCATCCCAATTACCCTTGAAATCGATCACACACACTCTCAACATATCTTCTAGGGTTTGAGTGGTATGCTCAGCTTGCCCATCTGTCTGCGGGTGAAAACCTTTGCTGAGCTTGACCTGGGTGCCCAGTCCCTTATGAAAAGACTTCCAAAAATGTGAGGTGAACTGTGTACCTCTGTATTAAATTATGGACAATGGCACCTCATGAAGCCTGACCAACTCTCGGATATAAAGTCTAGAATATTCCTCAGCTGAATCCGTCGTTTTGACTGGGAGGAAATATGCTGACTTAGTCATCCGATCTACTACTACCCAGATGGAGTCATGTTGCTGACGTGTTCAAGGTAGACCCGTAATAAAATCCATATTTAATTCTTCCCACTTTCACATGGGTATGTTGATATCCTGGGTCATACCTCCTGGTCTCTTTCTCCTTCGGGGGCCTCTGGCTCAGGATCAGGTGAGGGTGCTAGAGCAAGGGGCTTCAATTTGACTGATTTATTTAGAAGTAGTTCCCCTGGTAATTCTGAATCCGATCTCAACTCAGTTCGGGCGCTTAGCTACAAATTCAGCAATATCTCTCTTCATGCCTTTCCACCAATAAATATCTCGCAGATCGTGGTACATTTTAGTAGAACCAAGGTGGATAGAGTACCTCAAGATGTGTGCTTCAGCCAATATCTGCTGTCTCAGGTCACCAACGTCCGGTACACACAATTTGCCCTAGTAACGGAGCACACCATCTCCCCCTTTTGAGAAAACCTCAACCTTTTTCCTGACAACCGCTTCGTTGAGTTTAAGAATGATGGGATCTTCATCCTGTTTGGACTTAACTTCCACAACCAAGGAAGAGTTTGACCCGCTCTGCATCACTACTCCACCCTCAGCTGAGTCAACCAACTGCACCCCTAACTGAGCTAGCCTGTGAACATCCTTTGCTAACTCCTTTTTGCCTTCTTCAACATGAACCACACTACCCATAGACACTCTGCTTAAGGCATCAGCCACCACATTGGCTTTGCTCGGGTGATATCGCACGCTCGTGTCATAATCCTTCAGGAATTCCAACCATCTTCTCTAGTGAAGATTCAGGTCCTTCTAACTTAATAAGTATTGGAGGCTCTTGTGATCGGTGAAAACATCAACGTGATCCCCGTATAGGTAATGTCTCCATATTTTTAGCGCAAACACCACCGCTGCGAACTTTAAGTCATGAGTTGGATAATTCTTATCATGAACTTTGAGGTGTCTGGAGGCGTAGGCTATCAATTTACCTTGCTGCATCAAAACACAACCGAGTCAAACTCTAGAAGCGTCACAATATAGTACAAATCCTTCTGATCCTACTGGTAGGGTCAACACTAGAGCGGTAGTGAGTCGAGTTTTTTAATTCTTGGAAACTCTTCTCACATGCATCTGACCACTGCAATTTCACCTTCTTCTGAGTCATTCTGGTCAGAGGAGATGCTATAGAAGAAAAGCCTTCCACAAAGCGTCGGTAGTAATCGGCTAAACCCAATAAGCTTCTAATTTCAATTGAGGAGGTGGGTATGGGCTATTACTTCACTACAACTATCTTTTGAGGGTCGACCTGAATTCCCTCTCCCGAGACCACATGACCTAGGAAAGTCACGGACTTCAACCAGAATTCACAGCTGCTAAACTTGGCGAACAACTGACGGTCTCTGAGTGTCTAAAGTACTATCCTTAGGTGATTAGCATGCTCTTCCTCATTTTTGGAGTATACTAGTATGTTGTCGATGAATACGATGACGAACATATCCAGATACTGCTTGAAGACTTGGTTCATTAGGTCCATAAAGGCTGCAGGGGCATTTTTTAATCCGAAGGATATAACCACGAACTCGAAGTGTCCATACCAAGTCCTGAAAGCTATTTTCAATATGTTACACTCTTTGACCGTTAGCTGATTATACCTCGACCTGAGATCTATTTTGGAGTAACAGTTGGCTCCCTAGAGTTGGTCAAACAGGTCATCAATTCTGGGTAGGGGATATCTATTCTTTACTGTGCCCTTGTTCTACTCACCGTAGTCGATGCAAATTCTGAGAGTATCATCTTTATTTCACACAAATAGAACTGGAGCACCCTAGAGAGAGATGTTGGGTCTGATAAAACCCTTATCCAGGAGATCTTTTAACAGCTCCTTCAACTCCTTAAGTTTAGCCGGAGCCATTCTATAAGCAGGGATGGAGATGGGCTGAGTATCTGCAATAAGGTCTATGCCGAAGTCAATTTCTTGTTCAGGAGGGACTCTAAGAAGATCTTCTGGAAACACATTTGGAAACTCTGTGACAACACGGACTGACTAGATAGTTGGGGTCTCAGAGTTGGAATCCTTAACCTGAACTACATCTTAGATACATCCCATGGAAATAAGCTTCTTGGCCTTAAGGTAGGAAATAAACCTACCGTTTGGTGTTGAACTACTGCCCGACCATTCTAGAGTTGGTTCATTAGGGAACTGAAACCTGGCGACCCTAGTTCTACAGTCAACTATGGCATAACCGGAGTGTAACCAATCCATACCAAGAATGAGGTCGAAGTCGACCATGTCTAATTCTACAAGGCCAACTGGAATGACTTTATTACAGACTGAGATTGGACAGTTTCAATACACCCAGCTGGCTCTAACTGACTCACCAACCGGTGTGGAGACTGAGAAGGGTCATGATAATACATTCGAACTAATATCGAACCGGACTGCTACATAGGGAGTCACGAATGACAGTGTGGCCCCCGGATCAAGCAGGGCATATACATCTAGGTGGAAAATATGTAACATACCTGTGACCACATCTGGTAAGTTCTCCTGGTCCTGACGAGATGATAATGCATAAAAATGGTTTTGGCGTTGATCGCCCTCCGTACCTGATATGCTAGCTTGTTGAGCTGGTGGTCCTACTAGAGTTGTTGAGGTGGTGGATTGTGATCTCTCTTGCCCTGCTGACGGGCACTCCTTAAGCCGATGCTCGAGCTGTCCACAACCAAAAAAAAACCTCTCAACCCTAAGGACACTCTCCTGGGTGATTCTTGCCGCACTTGGGGAAAGCTGGATATCTGTTCCAAGCATTGTAGCTCTGAGACTGAGAGCAAGATGCTCCACCGCTCTGGTCCTGGGGGGACTGAAAGGTAGGGGCGTTTGCTGAGCAAGGCGTTGGAGCCCTCNCTGAAAGGTAGGGGCGTTTGCTGAGCAAGGCGTTGGAGCCCTCTGCTGCTGTTGTTGTTGCTGCTATGGGCGGTTGCTACCGCCTGATCTCTAGTGGCCATGATCTGACTGGCCAGTACTAGCCCACTTATTCTTTCTTTCCATGTCCCTTAGATTTTCAGTCTCAATCTTTTGGACATAAACAATCAAACAAGAATGGTTGATATCTTTGATCAGCATTGTGGTCCTGCACTCCTTGAGGACCAGGTTTGACACCCCATTCAAAAACTTCAGCATGCGATCCCTTGGCTCGGCAACCATCTTTAGAGCGTATTTGGATAACCTGGTAAACTCTAGGGCATACTTCTCCACTGTTCGATTCCCCTGCCTCAGGTTCCTAAACTCGCTACCTTGGCTTCCCTGAGCTCCCTCGGGAAAAATCTGTCCCAAAATGCGGTGTTGAACTCTTCCACTCAGCTGGTCCTGCTCCCACAGGCCGCCCCTCTTTCCACTGCTCATACTTTTCTTGGGATACCCCTTTTAGCTGATAGGCAACTAGGTCAACACTTTCGGAGGAACTGACACCCATTATAAGGGTAATCTTTCGGATCTCATCTATGAACTCTTGGGGGTCCTCCCCCACCTTGGATCCTTGAAATGATGGAGGGTTCATCCGGGTGAAGTCCAGCACCCTAACAGCTGTTGCGAACCCGTTGTTAGTAACTGGAACCGCTTGTTGGTTCACCTGGTTAGTCACAGTTTGGGCGAGCAACTGAATGGCCGCCCTGAATTCAGTGGTTGACACCGAATCATCCTGTGGGGCCACCGGGGCTGGTGGAGTAGTCCGTTGGGCTTTTTGGCCCTCCTTTTGTTTCCGCATCGTGGAGGCATATTTCACTGAAATGAAGCAGAGCACGATTTAGGAGAATGATATTTTTTTTAAAACTGAATTTCAACGCACAATAAGGAGTATGAAATAAAGGGAAATTTCCTAATGACATCTCATAGCCTCTCCGTCATAAGTGTGGCGTGCTTCACACACATGAAGAGGACTCTACTCGATGTAGATTTCAGACAACCGAGGATACTCTGAACCTAGTGCTCTGATACCAAGTTTGTCACGCCCCAAGTTTACACCCTCGACGGAAGTGACCCCAAGTCAACCCCTGGTCTATCATACACTGGCACTCTAAGTGACAAAAATACATACAGTGGAAGTTGTAGTAAGAATTTAAATATTTGATAGAAATATAACAAATCATAATACTTAAAATAATAGAAAAACTACAAGGCTGCGAGGAAATAACAAAGTCCGAAAACTGAGTCTAAGTCTGAAAGCCACAAGGTCTGATGAACTTCTAGGAAAAACCCCAGCTAGCCCTAAATCAATTGAAGGAAATGAAATCATAACTCAGACAATAAATCTTTGTCCTAGGAGTATGAGGACTCACCAATTCGCGGAGTTGAGGTCTTCTGGAAGTAAACGGCTAACGAAGCTGGACTGTGATCCTACAACTGTATCATAAAATGATACAGCATAAAAGGTATGCATCATTACTTTGAATGTACTGAGTAAGTGAGAGTAACATATCACACTAAAATAAACAATAAAGAAATGTTGAACTGTAAGACATGCAATAATCAACAAATCTACTGAATTGAGATAACTGAAATGCTGAGGTGATTAAGAAGACCCTGTTTGATGGACAACATGTTCTATGTCTGGTGTACTGATCTGAACTGAACTGACTAGTGGGAAAGTCTATAACCGACATATAACCACGTGAGCTAAACATGGAGTCTGATATATACAGCCCACCAGTAGGACCCAATATACCTTGCCAGGGTATAAAGGCATGAACCGGGTGATCACAAAAGTCTAGGGCTAATCAGGCCTATAAATATTGAAACCTATGCCGACAACATTTTGGGAACCTGGGTGCGCTGGAACCCCGGTCGGCTCGGTGCAAAGTCCTACTCCCACTGGAAAACCTAAATTGAACACTAAGTTGATAGCTCGAAACTAGGGTCTAAGACTAGTAAGGGATATTACTAAAAGTACCTTGAGAGTCTTATCAGACTAGATTCTGAAACTGGGTTCTAGACTGGTTAGAGCTGCTCATATAGAAGCGTCTTAACAGGTCTACGAACAACTGAAATCTGAGCTAGGTTCTTGAGGCTTGTCAGAGCTAATTGACTAAAGTGTCATGACCACCAAGTGGACCACTAAACTAGATTCTGAATATAATTCTAATAACTGAGAGGTGATACTGACACCTCAGGAGTTTATGAAGTCAAACTGACACTGGGTATTCTAGCATTCTTTCTATACTGAGCTGGCAAAAAATCTAATGGAGATTCAATACTACTGGAAACATGGGATTTCACAGAAAGTTTTCAATTTCAAGAAAAAATTGATATTCAAGCACTAGAGCAGAAATTCAAAAATTTTCTAAATCAATGAATAGGGCTAGATTTTTATCTCACAATATATCATTATTGGAATCACAAACTAGGAAAAATATCTATAATTAACATGGAGCAATATTTCACATGAATTAAATGAGGTCTATCAATGAATTTCTTAACATTTGAAAGGTCTGCAGAGCTAGAATTCACCTTTTATGGGAATAATGATAAATAAATCATAAACTAATGGAAACAACAACTAAAGTAATTACAAACATCATTCTATGTGGATTAAAGGAAAATTAAATGGATTCTCTTCGCATTCAAAAACTCAGGACCAAGATTTATAGAGTAAATTAGAGAGAGATTTCGGGGACACAAGGAAAGTACTATTCCCTTGTAGAATTCCCACATACCTGGCTAAAAATTTCCTGGTGAAGGAAGCTTGAATCTTCTACAATGGGTGTGAAGCCCTAGTCTTTCTTGAGAGTTCTTGAGAGAAAACTACAGTCGTTTCTTAAAAGTTTATGTGGGGAATGAGGGGAAAAATTGTACAATCCCTCTAATATCTATAAAAATTTACCTAAAATGATGTAGTTTTTAGGAACTAAATAGGTAGGAGATTACAAAAATAGCCCTAGGCTAAAAATCTAAAATTTTGTCGACGGGGTCCCAAAGGGTCACTCAACGAGTTGTCAGTTGAGACCACGACTCATTGGGACCTCTCGTTGGGTCTACTACCTGATGTCTGAAAATACCGAATTTGAAAACAGGGGGTCACTATGAGGGACCTAATGACTCTTTACCCTAGGCCACGACTCATGGTATCACTCATTAAGTGCAGTGTCTAAAGTAAAAAAATTCCCTTATATCTGGTAACGACTCATCCCACGACTCGTTACTACTCATGACGGGTCGTTAAATGACTCGTTACCTTCCCTTTAGCTAAGAAACAGTACTCACCACGACTCTATACGATAACTCATTGTAACAAACAATGATTCATGGCTTCGCTCGTTACCTCCACTGCCACCAGACCTGTACTTCCCCACGACTACTTCCAATGGTTCGTTGGTTGGACCAACGATCCGTTAGGTCGCCCGTTCTGCAATATTTTTTCCCAGTTTTCAGCCAACTTCCAAATTTGATCCCAAGTCTAATCTTAGGAATCTTCAGGGTATTACACAAACCTAGGAACGACCAGAGAGGGTAAGCATCAGGCTCTTGGGGTTAGAGCAGCAGGCCCGCAGATTTTAGTATTCCAGTTTGCGGCATGTGTGGTCGGGGGCACATGGGTCAGTGGTTGGTGGGTATAGGGGCTTGCTTCGGGTGTAGAAAGCCCAGACATATGCTCAGAGATTGCTCAGCAGCTAGACAGGGACATGATTGGGGTCGAGGCCCAGCTTCTAGTTTAGCAGCTCCCCCTGCATGCTCAGTCCAGCAAGAGGAATCTACTAGCACAGGTGGCGGTTAGCGCCAAAAAAGATTATATGCCTTAGCATCCCACCAGGAGCAGGAGTTCTCCTCGGATGTAGTTACTAGTATGTTGGGAGTTTTCCATCTTGATGTATATGCTTTGTTAGATCCATGGATTACCTTGTCTTTTGTGACACCTTATGTGGCTAGTAGTTTCAAAGTCAGTCCCAAAATCTTATCAGAACCCTTCTCAGTCTCTACTCCAGTAGGTGATTCAGTAGTAGCTAGACAGGTGTATAGAAGTTTCCCAGTTACAGTTCTTTAGAAAGTCACCTCAGCAGATCTAGTAGAGTTAGCCATGACCGATTTTGATGTTATTATCGGCATGCATTGGCTATTTGCATGTTACACCTTAGTTAATTGTAGAACCCATGCTGAAGAGTTCAGATTTACTGGTGGTCTAGTCTTAGAATTTAAGGGTAGTTCAGTTGTTCCTATAGGTCATTTTATTTCCTACCTTAAGGCTAGAAAGATGATTTTCAAAGGTTGTGTGTATCATCTAGTTAGGGTTAAGGATGCTACCTCTGAGACCCCAACTATCCAGTCAGTTCTAGTAGGATGCGATTATCTAGAAGTGTTCCCTGATGATCTATCAGGTATTCCTCTCGAGAAGGAAATCAATTTTGGTATTAACCTTCTACCCGACACGCAGCCTATATCTATTCCTCCCTACAGAATGGTCCCAGCCGAGCTAAAGGAGTTGAAATACCAGTTGAAGGACCTTCTAGAAAAGGGTTTCATCAGACCTAGAAAGTCTCTGTGGGGTGCACTAGTTCTATTTGTCCGAAAGAAGGATGGTTCCCTTCGAATGTGCATTGATTATCCGCAATTGAACAAAGTCACAATCAAGAACAGGTATCCTATCCATAGGATTGAAGACTTATTTGACCAGCTTTCGGGTGCCAATTTCTTTACCAAGATAAACCTCAGGTCAGGGTACCATTAGCTCAGGGTTCGAGAGAGTGACATTCTGAAGGCATCTTTTAGAATTCAATATGGACACTACGAGTTTGTAGTTATGTCTTTTAAACTAATGAATGCTCTTGCAACTTTTATGGATCTGATGAACAAGGTGTTCAAGACATATCTAGACATGTTCGTGATCGTGTTCATTGATAACATCCTTATATACTCTCAAAGAGATGAGGAGCATGCCGCTCATTTGAGGGTGGTGTTGCAAACATTGAAGGATCGTTAGTTGTATGCAAAATTCAGCAAATGTGAGTTTTGGTTAAATTTTTTGGTATTCTTGGGTCATGTGGTGTCTAGTGAGTGAGTGCAAGTAGACTCTCAGAAGATAGAGGCGGTAAAAACTTTTCCCATACTGGTGAATCCTTCAGATATCAGGAGTTTCTTGGGCTTAGTTGGCTACTATCGGAGATTTGTTGAGGGCTTTTCAACTATTGCAGCACCGCTGACTAAACTGACTCAGAGGAAGGTAAAGTTCCAATGGTCGGAGGCTTGTGAGAAGAGCTTCCAAGAGTTGAAGGCTCGACTCACCTCAGCACCAGTGTTGATCCTACCTGAGGGCACGAATTGGTTTTTGGTTTATTGTGATACTTCAAGGATCAGACTTGGATGTGCATTGATGCAGCACAAAAAGGTTAATTCTTATGCTTCTAGACAACTAAAAGTTCATGAAATGAATTACCTGACTCATGATCTTGAATTGGCAGCGGTTGAATTTTCCTTGAAAATATGGAGACACTATTTGTGTGGGGTCCACGTATATGTGTATACGGATCGCAAGAGCCTACAATATGTGTTTACACAGAAGGATCTCAATCTGCGTCAAATGAGGTAGTTGGAGCTGCTCAAGGATTATGATATGAGGTTCCTATACCACCCGAGCAAATATAATGTAGTAGAGGATGCTCTTAGTAGACTATCTATGGAGAGTGTGTCCTATGTAGAGGGGGAGAAGAAGGAATTAGTGAAAGACGTGCATAGACTTGCACGGTTGGGAGTTCGTTTGGTCGACTCAACAGATGGTGGAATAATTATTCAGAATGGGTCATAATCATCCTTGGTGACCGAGGTAGAAGCTAGACAAGATGAGAACCCTATCTTGGTGAAATTGAAGGAAGCTGTTCAGAATTAACAGGTAGAGGTCTTCTCCAAAGGGGCAGATTGTGTGCTTCGATACCAGGGTCGCTTATGTGTTTCGGATGTTGATGATTTGAGAGACCGGATGTTGCAAAAGGCTCATGGATCTAGATACTATATACATCTAGGTTCCACCATGATGTATCATGACCTACGGGAAGCCTATTGGTGGAATGGAATGAAGAAGGACATAACAAAATTTGTAGCTAAGTGTCCAAACTGTCAACAGGTGAAGGTTGAGCATCAAAGACTCGGAGGTGTGCTCCAGGATATTAGCATCCCTACTTGGAAGTGGGAATAGATCAACATGGACTTCATTACAGGTTTACCTCGCACTCGCAGATAGTATGACTCCATTTGGGTTGTTGTGGACAGGTTTACTAAAGCAGCTTATTTCTTACCAATCAAAACTACCGATTTAGTGGAGGATTATGCAAAGTTATACATTCGGTAGTTGGTTCGATTGCGTGGAGTGCCCTTTTCCATCATATCGGATAGAAGTACTTAGTTTACCTCTTGGTTTTTGAGATCGTTTCAAAAGGGGCTTGGGACTCAGGTCAAGCGTAGCACAGCTTTTCACCTGCAAACAGATGGTCAGGTGGAGTGGACTATTTAGACTCTTGAGGATATGTTAAGAGCCTATGTTATTGAATTCAAGGGTAGTTGGGATGATCATTTGCCTCTCATTTAGTTTGCATACAACAACAACTACCATTCCAACATTCAGATGGCTGCGTTTGAGGCTCTCTATGGGCGGAGATGTAGATCACCTATTAGTCGGTATGAAGTTGGTGAGACTACCTTGATAGGTCCGGATTCAGTCCATGAGGCTATGGAGAAAGTTCAGTCGATAAGGGAAAGGTTGAAAATAGCTCAAAGTCTCTAAAAGTCCTATGTGGATGTGAGAACGAGGGAACTTGAGTTTGAAGTTGATGATTGGGTGTTTCTGAAGGTTTCTCCCATGAAGGGAGTGATGAGGTTCGGAAAGAAAGGAAAACGCAGTAGCCGCTATGTTGGCCCATACCGGATTTTGAGACGTGTTGGCAAGGTGGCTTATGAGTTAGAGTTACCCTTAGAGTTAGCTTCAGTTCATCCCGTCTTCCATATATTGCTCTTAAAAAAGTGTTTGGGTGATCCAGTTCTAGTTATCCCAATGGGCAGTGTCGGTGTGAAGGATAGTCTTAGTTTTGAGGAGGTTCCGGTGGAAATATTAGATCTACAGGTTCGAAGGCCATGAAATAAGGAGGTAGCTTCAGTTAAAGTTTTATGGAGGAATCAGCATGTGGTAGGAGCTACATGGGAATCCAAGGCAGACATGATGGCTAGATACCCACATTTATTCTCTACCGGCTTAGTTCTAGCTTGAGGTATCAGTTTTTGCCCTAAAACTCTACTCAGATTCGTGTTCAGTTCATGTATCCCAGTTTCTTTCATGTATATGGATGTATGTATTATTCATGAATTTAGTTGTATTTTTACAATGGTTTCATTGCAAAATACTGAATTTCTATCGACGCCATTCCAATTCAAAGAATTAAAAAAACTTAATTGTGTAGTTTGAATCGGGGTTAGTCATTCCGTTTGTTTTCAGCTTGTATGATCAGTATTTTAATATGATAATTGGATTTCTCTACTTTTCTGTATGTTTTCCAACATTCGAGGAAGAATTCTCCCAAGGGGGAGATATTGTAATGCCTCAAAAGCCCTAACTAGTGGTTAGACCCCACGACTCGTTGAGTCAGTCGTGGTTAGGCTGGAGAAGAATCAGGGACTTTTGGGCAGTGAAGATCATGAGAGGTGACCACGAGTCTTGATCACTAATGACGATTCATTAGGTCCCTCATGGGGACCCTTTCAGGAAAAATGGCAGTGCACTCGATGACTAGAGGCCACAAGTCGCGGTCCAAGGTGACGACTCGTCCAGTCCCTTTTTAGGACTGGCAGTCAGTTATTTTCTGTGTATTAAGTAAGGGCTTTTCTGTAAGTCCTATGATCCTAAGGCCTAAACTACGTCATTTTAAGCTATGAATGATGAGTTTTAAGAGGGGTAAGTTCATTTTAGGCCATTCCTACTCATGCATGCAAAGTTAGAGAGCTAGAGAGGTGATCAAGCTTAATTCCTTCAAGTTTTTCCTCAATTGTTCATTGGGAAATCTAGGAGTGGTAGAATCAAATCCTATCAGGTATGTAGGGTTATGAATGGGTGAATTCGTTCACACCCATGCCCAATACCTCTCTAAATCATGAATAATCCTATGATTATTCCATGGGGTTTTAACCCGATCCTTGAAATTCCTAAATTTTCTACATGGATATGATCTAAATACATTTCTAATATTGAATTATGATTCATGGGAAAGTTTTACATTGTTTTCAATTATAATCTTGTTTCAAACTTTATAAACTAAAATGCCTATTTATGAGAAGTTCATGAAAGTTGAGATTTATGATGAATGTCCAAGTATGATGAGATATTATTGATGAAAAACATGTTTTCAAGTTACGCATGTTTATAATCATGTTTCCAAGTTAATTAAGTATTTTCAAGCATGTTAAAGTATTGGGAAATGTCCATATGTTCAAGTATGATATATGATTTCCCGAATTAAGCTTACCACATGATTTTGGAGTTAAGACTCCTATTTATGTTCAGCTAGTGGTATGGGTTGAGCAAAAGATCCTCATATATCATTTCAGATTTGATATGTATTTGATTATTAAGCTTCGTCAATAGAAGATGGTAAGCTTCGTTGAAAAACGATGGAGAGCATATGCTTGTTTTTGGGAGTAGTGTCTAGCACTGAGTAGGCTAAGGGTCGGACGACCCTATGCCTCAGAACTATGCGCCAATGTAGGTTTATACATATCATATATACTTTGGGACCTCCCTTGTGAGCTATACCTACCCTGAATGGGCCTCGATCTTGATATCAATATCATGGAAGCGTTTTTAGCCCTAGTAAGGCTTTAGACGGCTTTTCCCACTTGAGTGTTATAGTCGGGACCACGTAAGCTCTATCGTGGTAATGTAGGTTATAAGACGAGTCTCCCATTGTTCCTCATGATTTCAGTTATGCATGTTTATCATTCATGATATATATATATATATGTTCTAAAGTAGGTTTTTGACCAAATGTTCAGTCTTTACTTATGATATTCAGTTTTCAGCTTTGGGTCATTCGATTCAGTTATGATATTCATTTATGATCAGATCATGATTTCTGAAAAATAGCATGCCAGCAGCTTTACTCTCAGAATCTTGTCTTGATTGTGTTTTACATTATGCATGTTTAATGATTTTACATACTTAAGCTGTTTTACTTACTTTGCATACTCGGTACATTCCATGTATTGACTGCATACTTTTTGCTATATCGTTCAATGATACAGGCCCCAGTACTCAAACTCAGCATCGTCCTTAACCAACCTTTTAGAGTTAGTGTTCGGTCTGTCTAGATGACTACACGCAAGTGCACGTGGTCGAACAAGTAGTAAAATAACTCAAGTAAGCCAAGTATCGATCCCACAGGGACTGGACCAAGGTAACAATCTAATCAAGTGTCAATAAACTTTAACTCTAAAAATGCAGACAACAGTGT
>JACEIK010005751.1:58320-70741 GCA_018107945.1 Datura stramonium
GATATAGTTATTGGTATGCTACGAGTATTCCATCTAGATGTATATGCATTGTTAGATCTAGGGGCTACTTTGTCTTTTGTAATGCTCTATATTGCTAGTAGTTTCGGAGTCAGTCCCAACATACTATTAGAACCCTTCTCAGTCTCTACTCTAGTCGGTGATTCGGTTATAGCTCGACGGGTGTATAGAAATTTCCCTATCACAGTCCTTCAAAAGATCACCTCTATAGATTTAGTAGAGCTAGCCAGGACCGATTTTGATTTTATATTTTACATGGATTGTCTATATACAAGTTATGCCTTAGTCAATTGTAGAACCAATGCAGTAGGGTTCAGATTTCTAGGTGAGCTAGTCCTAGAGTGGAAGGGTAGTTCAGTTGTCCCTGTAGGTCACTTCATTTCCTACCTTAAAGCTAGAAAAATGATTTCTAAAGGTTGCATATACCATCTAGTAAGGGTTAAGGACCCTACATCCGAAACTCCGACTATCTAGTCCGTTCCTGTAGTGTGTGAGTATCAAGAGGTGTTTCTAGATGATTTATCGGGAATCCTTCCCTAGCCGGAGATCGACTTTGGTAATATCAACTTCCCGATACACAACCCATTATCTATTCTTCCTTATATAATGGCTCTAGCTGAGAAAAGGAGTTAAAGGAGCAGTTGAAAGACCTTTTAGACAAGGGTTTCATCAGACCTAGCAAATCTCTGTGGGGTGCCCCAGTTCTCTTTGTCCACAAGAAGGATGGTTCTCATCATATGTGCATTGATTATTGGCAATTGAACAAGGTTATAATTAAGAACGGGTATCCTACTGTCACGCTCCGCCTTGGGAGGTATGACTAGCATCTGATGCCCTACTAGGGTCTTGGCTAATCTGACTGAACTTATGCACTTCTGGTGAAAACTTACTTCTCAAGCCAAGAAAACAACGGGCTATATCTCGGCTGTAAACCCAGCCCCCCGCTGACAAGGCCGCATAGCCACCTGTGAAAGGAAACAGCTAACCAACAACACGCGATAAGAGGTGATCGTATGCGGGCCGACAAGGCCACCATGCTGTTTAGTTGTAGCGAAAATAAAAATTAGGTGACTTACATATACTACAGCTGACAAGGACACTATCCAACAGCTAAACAAGGCCCCACACAGCCGTCATCAAGAAATGAAACATACATCTGGGCCCCACACGGCCAACAACAGACTAACCATAGGGAACTGTAAATCTGCAAGCCTCTAAGAGTAGAATAGTGGCTGAGATAGGGCCCCGACCTACCCATAAAATGAACAATCAAAGAGAGCAGACCTTCTTGCTATTAGCTCCGGAGGAATGGAGCTGACTATACTGCTAACCTCGACTAGAAGCTGTGAAGATCTTGTTCTGTCCCTATTCGCACCTGTAGGAAAGTAATGCAGCACCCAAGGAAGGCGCTAGTACAATATGTATCGAATATATAAGGCAGTAAAATAATAACTGAATGAGAGCTGAAGAACTAAAATAATCATACAGAAGGGCAAGAATTTAACCTAAATGATCTCACTATCTGTAGTATTTAATTAACAAGATACACATATATACAAACAAGAACCTAATTGGGCCCCCACAAGCCTGGAAGGTACAACACATTCAAGAATAACCAACCGGGGCCCCCATAAGCTTCGGCAGGTACAAAAAATATATGTTCCATTAGAGTAGGACTCGATATTGCCCACGCGGCCTCAGTACAATAGAACTCAATATGGCCCTTGTGACCTCAGTATAACAGAACTCAATATGGCCCTCGCAGCCTCAGTACAATAGAACTCAATATGGCCCTTGCGGCCGCAGTATAACAGAACTCAATATGGCCCTCGCGGCCTCAATATAATAGAAATCAATACGGCCCTCGCGGCCTCAATATAACAACAATAGCTAATCACAATAGATATGCCTTTAACTCTCTTACTGGGACTCAAACTGTATTACAATACTAAGGAGGCTAACTTGCCAAAGGAATTCTCCTTAACATACCTTGATCATCGATTCCTGATTAATTGCTGAGTTTCAACTGATATTCAATAGACTTTTCTAACTATGATCGTATTACTGAAAGAATGAAACTAGTTTCAGAACTAAATTCAGCAAAAATAATGACTTACAATACTTAATATTGACTATACTTCAACTTAACGAAACATGCCCAAAAATGTATAACTTCCCGAGAGTTCAGAAGGGAAAACTACTTACTTGAAGCCTGTGATTGTATAGAAATTAGTTTGAAGCAATTCTGATAACTTTTTCTCGGTAGATTTTTGATTTTCCAGGAGAATTTCACAAAAATAAATCTGTAGTAATGCTCCCTGCAGGCTTAGAATTCAATACCCAAAGTTAATTTGAATTTGGGCGGCGTTTCATAGTGTAAACGGATGAAAATTTAATTCTTTCTTCGTATTCCCTCTTCTCTAGTAAATGAAATTTGGAAAATGACTCAACAACTAAAGGGACCTTATATATATACTTGGGCGGTGGACAAGGGGTCCGTGGCATGAACCCGATCGTGCCAAAATACGGGCATGCCATGGAGCCCAACGCAAAGGGGGAGGGTCCGTGACACGTTGCCCCTCTGGCAGCCTACTTTGGCCTTCTCCCGTGCAACTTCGATTTCGTGCTCGACCGGCCTTTCCCCGGCCCTTTTTCACACGCGTCGTACTCTAAAACTCTTGACTAACATACAAATAGGCCAACTAAATTTTAGAAGTTTACGGGGTGTAACATCCTCCCCCACCCATACGAACATTCGCCCTCGAATGTCACTTACAGGAGTTTAACTCTTTCAACTATTATTTTGGAAAATTTTTTGGCAGAGTCTCCCCTGTAATATGGACTATCTAAAAACTCTGAAATGCAGAAAAGTACAACATTGATATCTCACACAACACTATAATAACTCTTCCACAAGTAATAGATAGCTACATAAACAATACAGATAACATAAGTAATAAAATAACAACTAAGTAACAACATCATCTTAACTGTATAATCTGAGTTAATCCTGGAACAAGTGAGGATATCTAGACCCCCCATGTTGCATCAGGACTCCCTAAACCGACGCCTGAAGCATCACAATACACGACATACCCCTCTGAGCCTTCTGGCAATGCTAACACTGGTGCCGACTTCAACCTGTTTTTCAATTCTTGGAAACACCGCTCAGAGGCCTTGGTCCACTAGAATTTTGTTGCTTTCTGAGTCAATTCAGTCAAGGGCACCGATAGGGTAGAAAAGCCTTCCACAAACCTCCTGTCATACCCGGCTAGGCCTAGAAAACTGTGCACTTCTGTGGGAGTGGTAGGTCTGGGCCATGTATGTACTACCTCTATTTTCTATGAATCAACTTGAATACCAGCCTCTGATACAATGTCGCCCAAGAAAGCTACAGAACTCAACCAAAACTCACATTTAGAGAATATCGCATATAGCTGGCGGTCTTTGAGGGTCTCAAGTATTGTTTGCAAATGATTCTTGTGTTCTGCTTCAAAGCGGGAGTACACTAAAATATCGTCAATAAACAAGATCATAAACAAATCTAAGTATGGCCGGAAGATATTGTTCATCAAGTCCATGAATACTGCTGGGGAATTCGTCAACCCGAAGAATATAACTAGGAACTTGAAATGACCATACATGGTCCTGAAAGTCGCCTTCGGTATATACTTCTCCCGCACTCGAACCTGATGGTATCCGTATCTCAGGTCAATTTTTGAAAAATATTTCACCCCTTGCAGCTGATCAAACAAATCATCTATCTTGGGAAGTGGGTATTTATTTTTACTAGTCACTTTATTCAACAGCCGATAATCTATGCATATGCAGAAAGAGCCATCTTTCTTCCTCACAAATAAAACTGGTACACCCCACGGTGACGTACGCGGATTGATGAAGCCCTTATCCAATAAATCGTTCAGCTGTTCTTTTAGTTCCCTCAATTCAGCCGGAGCAATTCAGTATAGAGGAACGGATATAGGCTGAGTATCTGGTAGCAAATCAATAGAGAAATCAATTTCCCTTTCTAGAGGGATGCCAGGGAGTTCATCTGGGAACATATTTGGAAAATCATTAACCACCGGGATGGACTGAAAAATTGAGAAACTCTGCTTGCATATCCCGAACCCTAACAATATGGTAGATGCAAACCTTTGCTATCAACTTCTTTGCCCTAAGATAGGATATAAACTAACCCTTTGGCGTTGTTGTATTACCCTCCATTCTCACACTACTTCCCTTGGGAAGTGGAATTGGACGATTATGATCCAACATTCTACAGTAGCATAACACGTTGCCAACCCATAATTACATCAAAATTGATCATCTCTAGCTCTAATAAATCTGTAGAGGTCTGACGACTCACCATCTCTACTGTACAATCAAGGTAAATTCTTTTGGCAATAATAGAGTCACCTAAGGGTGTAGATACTTAGAAAGCTCAATGAAGCAATTCTGGCACTATCTCAAACTTTCGGGCTACTAATGGAGTAACATATGAAAAAGTGGAGCCTGAATATATCAAAGCATAAACTGAGTGGGAACATACATCTAATATACCTGTCACAACATCTAGCAATGACTTTGACTCCTTTCGCCCTGGTAGTTCATATGTGCGGTCCTTGCGACTTCCTCAACTGGATTCCCCGAATCTGCTTAAGCCCCTGCCAGCTGGAGCTGAGGGCCTGCGCCCTACAGAGGGTGTTGGGGCATACGAACCTACTGAGGATCTATCCTTCTAATCTTGGTTGCTTTGGTGTCTGGCCGGACAATTTCTCATCATATATCCCTCCTTCCTGCAAGAATAGCAAGCTGTGGAACCATACCTTCACCTCCCCAGGTGCTGCCTGTGGCAAGTACTGCATCGGGGCACTGCTAATTCTGTCTGATCTGGTCCTCTTTGCTGCTATGAGCCTTATGCCCGTGAACTCTCGCTAGGACCTAACTGTCCACGACGATCTGATCTGCTACCCTGCCGCCTGGGTCCACCTGAAAAATCTGCCTGAAAATATGCAGGTCTACCCCTCCGATACTGCTCCTGACCTGCCTTCTCCATGGCATACTAACGCTGTCTGAGCTCCTCTATATTCTAATCAAATTCTTGAAACTGTGAAATATCTATATCCTCTTGCAGTGTGGCCATAATACATGACTCCACATATTCTGGCGCAAGTCCCATAATGAACCGATGCACCATGGCTGGCATGGTGTCAACAAACGAGGGCACATATCTAGCTAAAGAATCAAACCTCAATACATATTCTCTGACGCTCATTCTTCCCTGCTGTAGGTGCAAGAACTGCTCTACTCTAGACTGCCAGACCTCTCGGGGCAAGTAATGATCTATGAAAGCCTCATAGAAAATAGGCCACTTAGGTGGAGGTGCATCTCTTCCTCGGGATCTCTCCCGACTCTCGTAGCACAAAACTACTACATCCCATAATCGAAACACTGCTATCTCAACTGATTCGGTAGATGAGGCATGCATAACCCTAAATTTTCTCTGCAATTGATTTATAAAATTATGGGGATCCTCTCTACAATCGGTCACGGAAAACTATGGGGGACTCAGAGTGATAAATTCACGAACTATAGAGCTACCAGGCCCCTCAACAGGCTCAGCGGCTGCTGGTACTACTGGCTGAGGCTGACGCTGCGAAGCTATCATCTGAACCCACATATAAAATGCACTTCTAAGCTCCTGATCTGATGGTACTGGAATAGTTGGGGGTGGTACTGGTGTATCTGCTGCCCTGGTGAGCTCTAAGTGTGGTGGTGAGTGTTGGGGAGATCGAGGGGATGTCTCCTTGACTCCCTCAAGCCAGGTCGACTCTAACTGGGGCCTCCTACTAGTTCCTTCTCCTGCCGCCATATCTAAATCTCGACCAATCGCAGTCCTTCATGCATCTGACATTTTTCTCTATAAATAAACAAAATAATGTAAGTTTAGGGGATTACCCTACACAACTCAGCTCTATAGCATGACTGGAGGACAAAGTAGAGGAACCACACTATTATGTATCATAGCGACCTGTCTATAGAATGTGGTGCACAACACATCCATAGAAAAAACACTACTTGACACGGCTTGATGAGTCCCTGGGATACGACCTACTCTGATACCAAGTTTGTCACGCCCCGCCTTGTGACGTATGACTGGCACCTAGTGCCCTACTAGGGTCTGGACTGATCTGACTGAACTTATGACTTCTGGTGAAAACTTACTTCTCAAGTCAAGAAAACAACGGGCTATATCTCGACTATAAACCCAGCCCCCGGCCGACAACGCCGCATAGCCACCTTGAAAGGAAACAGTTAACCAATAATAGGCGATAAGAGGGGACCCTATGCGGGCCGACAAGGACACCATGTTGTCTAGTTGTAACTGAAATGAAAATCAAGAGACTTAAATATGCTATAGCTGACAAAGACACAATCGAATATCTAAACAAGGCCCCACAAGGCCGTTATCACGAAATGAAACATACATCTGTGACTCACACGGCCAACAACAGACTAACCAAAGGGAACTGTAAATCTGCAAGACTCTAGGAGTTGAATAGTGGTCGAGAAAGGGCCCCGACCTATCAATAAACTGAACAATCAAAAAGACTAGACATTGTAGCTATTATCTCTAGAGGAAGGGAGTTGATTGTACTGCTAACCCTGACTGGAAGCTACCAAGATCCTGGTCCATGCCTATCCGCACCTACAGGCAAGTAATACAGTGCCCAAGGAGGGTGTCAGTACAATATGTACCGAATATGTAAGGTAGTAAAATAATTACTGAATGAGAGTTGAAGACTGAAATAATTATACAGAAGGGAAACAGTTTAACCTGAACAATCTCTCTATCTGTAGTATTTAATTAACAAGAAACACATATATACAAAAATGAAGCTAACCGGCCCCCATAATCCTGGAAGGTACAACCTATAAAAGAATAACCAACTTGGGCCCCCATAAGCCTCGATAGGTACAAACAATATATGTTCCACCATCTGGTTGCTAATGATTGCAATAGAACGTGGGTTACAAGCAGTTGAGGGGACGAAAATTCTAGGGTTCTTTTCTATCTCTTTCTCTTTTATCTCAATTGTTTGTATGATTTATACTCATTTGATGATGTTTAATCCATAAATGAGTGGCTAAATTCACTTCTTGTTGAGGTTAAGAACAATTGTAGGTACAAACAATATATGTTCCACCATCCGGTTGCTAATGTGATTGCAATAGAACGTGGGTTGCTAAGCAGCTTGAGGGGACGAAATTTGCAGGGTTCTTTCTTATCTCTTTCTCTTTATCTCAATTGTTTGTATGATTTATACTCATTTGATGATGTTTAATCCATAAATGAGTGGCTAAATTCACTTCTTGTTGAGGTTAAGAACAATTGTAGTGGAATGTAACTTTCGTTTATCATTTTGGTTTTTCATCTTTTCTTCAATGGTTGTTCTATCAATTCTTGTTCTTACTGCATTAATGTTTGGCCAATGTTAATGTATTATTCTAAAAATCCAATTTGATTTGAAAAGAAAAGAAATTGGAAAGTTGTGAATTGGTAGGATATGATCTCTTCTTAGTTTGGAAAAATTGAGAATTGATTTATTATCTCGTAATAGAAATATATCTCGAAAGTCTTATTAGTCGATTAAGGAATCGGTTTTGTATGGCTAGAACATGAAACTCTTTTTAATCACGTAAAGTAGGTTGAAGGTTCATGATTCTTAAGTTGGGTAGGATACGAAAAGTTTCAACTATAGGCAATAATTTTGACTAGCAAATGTATGAAAGAATCAATTGTGTCGATAAATTACTTCCCCGTATGTCTGCTTTCTTAGCCTCAACATGCTCATTACTAGCGCTCCGCACTCACTTTATAATTTTGTCTTAGATTCGTATAAATTAGGAAACTAAACTCTCAAAATCTTATTGGAATTGTTGTCCGTATTCTTAAAGTTATAGTCATTAACACTTGCTAATTATTACCTTAGTTCAAATTCCCCGTGGGATCACACTTGGCTTGTTTAAGCCATTTTACTACTTTGTTCAATTAATGCACTTGCGTGTAGTTACAAAACGCCCACTAAGCTTGGCGCTGTCGGGACTCGGCAATTGGTAAAATTATTTTCTTAGTTAGTTTATAGTTTCTATATAAGTGTCGGAAGCAACTTTGATCTACCGTTTTGCAGACATCGACTCATGGAACACCGGCAAGAGACAAGGAGTCAGGATTCATACTGTTTCCAAGACAATTCCATCACAAAGAAGAGAAGGTCTAGAGAAGAAGCCGCAGCTTGCTCGCAGCGTACAATCCCGGAGAAAAACAAATGTAATCCACCATTTGTAAGGGCGTGTTAGGGGTGCTCTGAGGAAATGGCAAATTTGCCGGTTCGCGAATTGGCAATCCCACATGCTAACAATGTTACATCAAGTATTCGCAAACCAAATAGAACATGGTGCAATTGCCGCACACCTGGGCAATTCATTGTGTCTCCCAGCACGAAGATCCACAATAACATCTCCAAAACTTTTGGAGATAAGTGACACTTACATCCGCCGGAGTATCATCCGATTACGTAAGGCTTACATTATTCCTATTTTCATTATTGGGAGAAGCAAAGAGGTGGTTGAAAGCTGAGCCACCTAATTTTATCACCACTTGGGATGATCTTGCAAGAAAATTTTTGATACTGCTCTTTCCATCCGATAAAACAAGAAGACTTAGAAGCTTCATTCTAAGTTTAAACGAAGAGAGGGGGAGAATCATGACTGCTCGGGAAAGGTTTAAATCTATGTTACGGGATTGTCCTCACCATCACTAGTCCAATGATGTGCTGGTGCATACTTTCATAGAGGGTTTGGAACCCCACACAAAAAAATTTCTAGACTCAGCAACTGGGGGACAAGCATTAGAGAAGACTTATGAGGAGCTGTATACTTTGTTAAATCGTATTTCGCCGGGAAATCTAGAGTGGAATGCGGACTCTTCTAGAGGAGGAACAAGGAAAAACGACAGAGTCTTGGAAGTGGATGGGCTTACGCCTACCGCCGCATGCATAGCCGCGTTGGGTAAAGATCAACTCAACACCCACTTAGGCAATATGAACTTGAATCAACCTCAAGCCCACTACCGAGTAACAGACGGTGTGAAGTATGCAGAGTAATGAACACTCACCGAAAGTGTCGTGGTGCAAATCCAGATTCAGAGAACTTTGTTGGTAATGTACGAGAAACAATCATCAATAGTATGGAAATAATTACAACTCGAATTGGAGAAATCATCCACTTCTCTTGGGGTAGTGAACAAACTCATCAAGAAGGGTGTAGTTCGAATCGTGGGTGCGCAGAGAAATCAAGGAGGGCAACAGAACTATCGACTCTCAATACGTAGGTAAGGCAACAATGCACCTCCTCCGCCACTCACCAAAGATTGAGGATATGTTTAAAATAATGTTAATAACCAAGCTCAATTGCGTGATGATTATGTGAAATTGGCAAATAGATGTAAAGAACAACCGCTAGCTACAAAGGCGCTTCTGAGTACTAGCTTGACAACTAGCTTATCAAAACACCAAAGCCAAGAGGAGACTACCGAGTGACACCGACTCCTAATCCCAAGCAACACACAAAGGACTACAAGGAGTGGTTTACAACTCAAGGAGGGAAACTTAAGGACCACCTCAAGAATGAGCAGGGAGAAAGAGAGGGAACATGATGATGAGAGGGGGAAGGAGAAGGCACTTGAAGCGTAAAGACCACCACCCCGGCTCCCTCAAAGACTCAAAGAAACACAAGGAGGAAGCTGTTGAAAAAGTTCATGGAGGTTGTTAAACAGGTACACATTAATTTACCTCGTTGATGTTTTGCACCTGAGTGCCGAAATATGCAAAGCTTATCAAGGACATCGTAGCTAACAAAAGAAGATTGACTTAGAGTATGCTACGTGTGACGCTTACGGAGGAGTGCACCTTTATCCTGGATAGAGAACAGTTGCCAACAAAGCTCAAGGACCCCTTGGGAGCTTTACAATTCAAATCAGTAATTGGGGAAAGCATCCGTGCTCACGCGATTATGCGATTTGGAAGCCAGCATTAACTTGATGCCGACATCTAAGTGTTCGGAAGTTGGGGCCGGGCAGTCCTAGACCAACTATAGTGATCTGCGCTTAGCGGAATGTTCTTTGGCCTGACTAGATGGGCATTGTGGAGGAGGTGCCGGTGCAAGTGGGCTCCCTTATCTTCTCAAGCAGATTTCATTGTTCTAGATTTTGAACCTGATGCGGAAGTCCCATTTGGTTTTGGGATGTCCTTTCTCGGCAACCGAGAGTTTTGATTGGTGTAGCTGCAAAAAGGTGCCTAACCATGCGCAATACGACAAGCGCGGAGGTATTTGATGTATATAAGGCCACGAAGCTGACCATATCCGAGGAGCCGTCGCAATCAATGTGCTAAACAAGCGTAAATTGTTCGGATTGTTAATTCTCGAGATCCATTGGGAAGAGCATTGATTGAGGAAGCACCAAAACTGAATTTGTGGCAAGAAGATCGAACTGCTGGTGTTCTGGTTAATGGGCACATAGGGCATTACTGCGAGGACGTTATTCTAGAGAAGATGTCCATCACTCTAGAGGATGATTGAGCGTCATTGACGTCAGCCGCGATTTATAAAACCAGGCACCGCGCGGGAAAAATCCCAGGAAAATGTTGTAATAGAATAAAGGAATATAAAGAAAATAAATAAAATAAAATAAAAAAATCGTGTTTGCGTTGAAACCCCATGAATTCTAACCAATGTCTTGTTGTGAGATGATTTTCAGTTGGAACTGAGGGCAAACAAAAAGAAGCGAAAAGGAAAAAATCGAGGTGAGAAAAATAAAAAGTGGCATTATAGTGAGTGTTTAATGTTGAGCAGCCTCGTGTCATGGAGGAGGTGTCTGCTACCTCTCCGTGACACGTTGAAGCCTATTCCAGAATTTTTAAAAATTCCGGAATTGGCGCTGATGGTCTCTGCAGGTCACGGAGGGGGTGCTCCGCGCTACCCTCCGTGACATGTTGAGTGCTACTCAAGGCCGGGTCACACCGGGTCGCCGGATAACCCGCTCGAAAAACACCCTTTAAACCCCGATTCCCCTCTATTTTTTCCCCATTTTCCATTCCCTCCGCGACCAACACCCCAAATTCTCTCTTCCCCCAACATGACACGAACCTAGGAACAAGTTTTCTTCAACTTTTCTTCGATTTCATCGGATTAAGGGTATGTTCTTGAACTTAACCTCAATTTTTTCTTGAATTTTCAATTTTTGAGCATGTGAGGTGAGTAAACCTTGCCCTAAGTGCAAATTAATCTTGAATTCATTTACGTTATGATTGATTGATGTTCATAGTATCATTGTAAGTATATGAACTCGATGAATGCATGTTTTATTGAATTTTTGAGAAATTGGTAGCTAGGGTTGGAATTTGAATAGGAAGAAACTAAATTTGGTTGAAATGTGAAAAAAAATTGAGTTGTGCATGTTGGTTGATGTGAATGATGTTGTGAATATAGATGAATATGCTAAGTAGACAAGGGAATTTTCGGGAAAATGAAATTGGCGAATTGCATAGGTTGTTGAGAACAAAAATTTGGCTAAGTGCTATGTGATGTAATGGAATCGATGTCAATATTGTTATTCATTTTACGAAGTCTGAGTAGTACATAGTAATTATTCCATCGACTTATCTGAATGCACTAAGCATGTTGATTGATAAGAATTGGGAAAGCATGATTGTCTTGCCGAATTGTTTTAATTGTGGCTAAACACTAAGTGTGGGGTGGCCTAACTCAACCCAACCTTAGTTGAAGCAATGTTTGGCTTGAATAACATTGGGATTGTATGTTCGATGGTATAGGAACAATGTCAAGCAGGCAAGACAAGGGAAAGGGTGCATCTACATCGGGCGCCGGCAGAAAAAGAATTAGATTGGGAACAACAGTTCCAGCAGCACCAGCGGTTCCGCAAGGCCAACGCCGACAATACGGAACCCGATGGATGACGGATGAAAGGAATAAATGGTATGCAAAACACAAAGAAACCAAATACTTCCCTGAGGAGCACGTTGTAAGGGAGCCACTAGCACAGGAATTTCTGAGAATCATACATCGGATTGACACTACCGGGCTGAACTTCATCTTCGAAGAGCCCAAGGAGTGAAATCTCCATCTGATTCGGGAGTTCAATGCCAACTGGAACCTGACCCGCCGCAGTCACACCGTCAAAATCAGGGGGCAAGTTGTCACCTTTGAGCCCCATCACCTGAATGCTAACCAACATGATTAGTCCTTGTTTTGTAGGTTTCAATGATCTTGAGGAACTAATTCGTAAGTTGGTGAAGTAGAGGAACGGAGTCGGGAGCAACGG